>QFDD01121252.1:0-143404 GCA_006871305.1 Vachellia collinsii
ATGCTTCAGATTAAAAATCGGGTCTAGTCCCATGTCGTGCCCTCAAAGGCTTATTATGTATGTATACATGCAAATTCAAACGTAATTTTAAAACCCAATCCTTTCCCGTGCTGAACAAATGACAATGGGTATAAACTATAATTTTTTTTTTCAAAAAAAGGGGTGCGGTGAATAAATTTTCATTAATGTTTTTGTTCATTGCATAGAAGTAGAACAATGAGTCTAGGAGGGTAGGGGCTGATGATCATACGAAAGCCAGATTGAAAGCCAAATATGTAGGGAGGGCCGAAATCTTGTCATGCACTTCTTTTGGGCAAATATTATGTAGCACCGCGGGATCCATTGATGACTTGTATTAAATGATTTTATAAATTTTTAGATAAATATGTAAAAAAAGATTATTTCAATTTGTATAAAAATAGGTTTTCAAGTGTTTTTGGGTTTTCTAAACAAACATTTCGTTTGAAATAAGGAAGAAGCATTTCATCATTTTACATGTTTAAAGCCATCAATCATATTTTTCTTAACAATCAGAAAATCAGCTAACTTTCATTTATTTAATCTAGTTTGAATTGAAGAAAGCCCACGTATTAAGCGTAGGTGTTTGTTTGGAAAATTCCGAAAGCAGTTAAAAAATCACTTTTATACAGATCGTGATAAAATCCATCTCACGTACTTATTATAAACATCATAAAATCAATTAAAATAAGATAAGCTAAACATGCACTTTGTTTACTTCTCTGAGATGTTTAACATGTAAAATCAAATTAAACAAGAGCAATATTTGGAGCGGGTAGCATTCATAGCAGCGGCAACAGCCTTCACCACCAGATATTTATGAAAGTGAAGATAAAGACATTAATAGATATATTGATTTTAAAGTGGAGCGGAAGTGTGTGGAGCACGCAAGGACCAGGACCTCTGTGCACAATTTTACCTGTTTAATTTATAATTACGACGTTGATTTCTTTGTTTTTTTTTTCCCTTAACGCTTATTCTTAATCATCTGGGCACAGCTTTGACAGGGGCATGGCATGTATTGAACAAAAGAATGCTCTGTTCTGTTTTCGTTGGGCGCGTGGTACAATACAATACGGTTCAAATTTGAGCGAATCATGAAGTGGGAACTCATTATAGAGTGCTTTGCTTTTGCAGAAGATGAAGTTTTCCCATAATTAATTAACCGCCTCAGATTTATTAATTAACTCTTGAGTTTCAGTTAAAACCCCTCTTACATAGTTAACTCTTATTATATAAAATTATTAAAAAAAGTTAATCCAAACACTCTAATTTAAGATCAGTAAGTTCAGATAATTAAAAAAAAATGTAGGCTATGCCATATCATTCAAACAAAATATTAGACTACACCACATGGCTTTGCCTTTTCCTTTTTTTTCTATAAAGTGGGGCAAGTTTAGGGTTTTTTTTTTTTGACTAAACACTCTCTTCGGGGGGTGATGTTAAAAAGACAGGCACTGGATTAGAATTAGTGTCTTCCCGTGATTGGAATAGATAAAGATATTGTTGGATGTAATTAAATGCGAAAACAGCTATACTTATTCTTAAGAAAAAGGTTGGAAAGGATGGAACCCAACATTATATTGATTAATTTTTCCAATGTTTTGAAGGAAAATTAATAGCAACTTTTAACGGTCCATATTAATTTGACTCTTTTATCTGAATAGCTTTTCACAAACATTGAATAAAAACATTTAAACATGGTTCTATAGTAATTCAAAGTTACTTACTCTGTCTTTCTTAACACTCGCTTTCAAAGGAAGTTGTATTTTGATTTAATTAATTGTCATTTTAAAATTTAAAGGCGGCATTGATTGTTACATTTTCAGTTGTAAACATCGATTATTAAAACAGATTAAGAATATATATATATAAAAAAGAAGCCTGAAAAATATAGTGAGTAAAAAGGATATGGACGAGTGGGAACGGGGAAGGGTCATGGTGGAATGCTGGGTAGGGTAGATGCTATATAAGGCAGCAAAGGAGGTAGGGACGCATGCTGTCACCACGCGTAATTTTGGAAAGTCAAGGCGAGCTTTGCCACGAACTAGCTTGGATAGATTATCTACATCACACTTGACAACATGTCTGGAGAGGTGTGATTTTTCAAAAGTTATATTTTTATAAAATAATAAATTTATTTGAAGGGCTGTATTCTAATAAATCAATGAGTTTATTTAAAGAGCTGCGTAGAGGGTTATAATTCTCAAGTCATATATCCTTATATATCATAAATATGTAATTCTTCATGAAAAAAGTAGTATGGTCGTGACTTTTAATTAAAAAGACATTGCTTCAAAAAATACCGCTTTAAGATTTCTCTCCATACTTTGTAAATACCCTCCACATCTCTCCACCTGAACATACAACTTTACATATAACAAAATCAAATTCATCATCTCTCTCTTTGATCGCATACACAGATAAAATCAAATCATCACTTTGTAAAAGCCTTTATTGTTTTGACTTAAGTGTTGGAAGTGCAGTCTATACTCAATGTTATCTATTGTATTATGCAGAAAATTCATCAGTCAATCCAATTTACACCCCGTAAATAATATATGATTAGGTGGGTGAATTAAGTTTAAAAAAAAATGTTGCCCACACTTTGTAAACATTGTGAACAATTTTTTTTTTCCATCTCTTTTTCTTGTACTTTTCAGATAATCATTCTCGTTAAGATTATTGTGTTGATATCTGATTCAGTACTCATCTCGATTAACTTATCTTGAATGAATTTAAACATGAATTTATATGGGGTAAAAGCACTCGTGCGTGCATCATGTGTGTGCAAGATTAAGAACAAAATAAGTATCGAATAATTCTATCATTAACCACCGCCTCTGGATGAAAGGTAATTTTCAACAGAGATGTTCAAAGCATAGCGCAGTTCATAATTTTTCTTACTTGAGCTAGTAGCAACGTTGTTAGTTTCCCTATGCATAAAATCACAAAGAAATGGTCCAGCCTCTACTGATCAATTAAGATTTTCCATGTTATTCTATATTATTATTGAATCTAATTTTACACGTTGTGATACTCTCATGTCAACTCAAATCAAACCAACACCTGAACATCTCAACTTAGAGACATGTAGATGATTTACTCGAAAAAACAAAACAAAAAAAGAAAAGGAAGGCAAAATTTGAGAAGAGGGGCACAACGCAAAAACGACAGAAGTGGACGGGGAGAGAGAATAAATGCCATTTATGGAATACATTCTTTGTTCCGACAAATTAAACCCAACTTGGAAAGCAAAAGTTTATATGTAATTATTTATTATTTCAATTCACATTTTGAAACCTCAAGTGACATCCCCATCCCCACCACGCCACACCACTGTCCCACCATCTCTCCTGTATATACTCTTTATGGTAAGTTGGTAACTAACCTTGCCTCCTCCCGTTCTCTTTTTGTTTTCCCAACTAGTATATAGTATATACTCTTTCCTATATATGCCTTTGCATTGTCATCCAATGAAATGAATCAATCATCTCCATATCTTCTGCACTCCCCCCCCACCACCAAAAAAAAATATATATATATTTTTCTAAAATAATATTTTCATGAAAAGTAATTTTTCTGACGGTCCATTTAACATGACGCGTCATAATTCTACCTCTACATTTAAAGATGCACAAAACAAGGGCGTTACTTGTATATAAATAAAAAATTTTGAGTGCACACCTTCTTAAATGAGTTGACTCCTTCTGTATGATTTCGATTTGTGCTTCTGTGTTCGTTAAATGCTTTCCTCTATGCCTTATCTTAAAGCGCAAAAGCAGTGCTGGACTTTCCCTCACAGGAAACAAAAGGAAAGTCACTGACAGTATTCGCCTTGAGCACTTTTGCCTAAATAGGATGTAAAAGATTTTCATCTCACGCAAGGTAGATTCTTTCCTGGAAAAGATTTTCTCATTGAGATTTAAATTTGGATTTTCCCAGACGCTTCTACTTTCTTTCTTTTTGTTTTTTTTTTGGGTAGGCGCCTCTAATTTCAGTGCGTTAGAACTTGGTCGGGATAGATATTGACTTTATCCTTCTACTAGTCCTTGAACCAATATCTCTTTCCCCCGTTTCACATTATTTTCCTTCTTGTTAATTATTTTCTATTATTTCCGGAATAGGAGAAAGCTGAAATCTAAACCCGTTTCGAGAATATTTGAATTAGGCCGGAATGCCTCATGTTGTGTAAAATAAAACTGGCTCAGATAAAATATCCCCTTTAACAGTATAAGGACGAAATCCATGCTTCATACGTGCAACATGCCACTTTGCTTATATGCACTATCCCTCTATAATTCGGAAAAAAAAAAATATCCCTCTATAAACTTTGAGCCTGAAAACATTGTCGCTCCTTTTTCTTTATTTTTTTGTCTGAGCATGAGAGTCCACAGGATCCAATCATATTTTGGGGACTATTGGGTATTAATGTGACGCTGCTTCTAATAAAAATTCCAACATTGATCTTTTAGATTACGAGTGATCAACCCTTTCTTTTAGACTGAATCCATATTTCACTGTCTCAATATTCACAGTACCACATGAACCAATAAAATCACGCCATTACCATCCTTATATTACTAGTTTGAGCCGTCTGCTTATCTCCTCACAAAGACATTGGGTTTCAGGGAATATAGACTTCAGAAATCCTTGAGATGGCAAATTGGGACCTCTCAGGTGCTTCGTTCTTGACTGCTGTCTCAGATTTTAATTTTAGGCTATCTAAGATGAGATTACATTCCCTTCTTTTTTTTTTTTTTTTTTTTGTATCAGAACCTTTTGTTCTACAAACAAGGATTGTGGATTAGAACGTGTTTTTTTTTTTTTGTTTCACAACGAAAGGATTTACATCCGATTCATCACTCCCATCCTACCCCAACTTCCTGTTAGACCTAAATTAGAAGTGATTTGATTGATCGCGAAATGAAGATAGATGAGGTTACGGCAGGAAGAGGGAAAGGTGAAGGGGTCCTTGTGAGGTTTTCCCTCTTAAACAAGGAAATCACGAGGTAATATGACATGAAAGCTTCCATCTTTCCAGTTTGACTTTAAACCCCCATGTGGGAGTGTGGGACAAAGTGTTTTTCCATTTCCTTGCGATGAAATAGGAATCGCAAACAAAAAGGGCAAGTAGCATTCGGCGTTCGCTACGTTCAACTAGGGTCGACCCCACCCAAAATCGGGATGATTAGCTCATTGATGGGGGGATCCACAGTTTTGACAACAAAAAAACCAGAATGGTTTTATTTTCTTTTTGAAAAAAAATCGGAATTGTTTTAGAACAATATGATGCATTATGAAAGCATTTATAGAGAGCGAGGAGAATCAATAAAAATAAGGCACCTTAAAGTTGAGCTGCACCAACCGTAAAATCCAGCATCCAATAGCCCAATACATGAGGAACTCCACCTAACAGCAGCCCAAGTCAACCCAAATAACACAACCAAGTTTCTCAAGCTGAGGTTAATATATGTACAGTGCTATTGAGTACAGGCATGGAAGATAATGAACGCATAGTATTAGCTAATTATCCATCGACCTCTCCCTTCTGCAATTGACGTAAAATTTGGCATCCATAATTTGCAGAAACATGTTAAGTTTCAAGTGGTTGCCTGAATGGGTGACCCCTTTTATGCGACGGAGAAGTGGGAAAGAAAGAATAGTGATGTGTCTACAACAGTTTGTTGGTGACAAGATGTATAGGATAACATGAATCCAAACTGCGTAATTCACAATTTACAAATGAATAATAAAACGACATTAAATATCAAAAGAAAGCAAAGGGCAGGAGTTTTTTTTTTTTTTTTGGGGGGCCGTGGGGGCTCAACTTCATATACGAGCAACATAGGAATTTGCCTGCGTAACGTATCTGACCCAGCGATATGGCTCCGAAGCACGGGATTTCTTAGCTATCTGTAAGTATTTTACCTGTAAGAAACATATTAAACACTCAGCATCTTCAAACGAACTGAGACAGACGAAAACAGCAATTTTTAGGCTTGGAAAATTAGCACAGGCAATAGTGGCATTCCTAATTTCTCACTGATCCAGGCCATTGCAGAATGTAGACCATTTACCCAATCAGACTTTTCCCCGTTTTTTTTTCTTTTCTTTTTTTTTTGGGGGGGGGGTGTGGAGTCATGCATGCAAATAACATTCCTGTAAGCTATTGCATGAGTCAATAACTGTCAACATACTAGCATGACACCTAATTGATCGGGGTACAGAATCTTGGTAACAGAGAAGTTGATAAAATATGTTTACCTGAAGCCGTGACACGTTGTACATTGGAATGGTAAATGTCATGCTAACAGGTCCAGACTCCTTTGTTATATTCCCTTTTGAACAAAATATTGTATAATTGTGAAGATCAAACGATAATTAAACCTAACAGTAGGCAAACTATTCATTCTACGCATCAAGCAATTAAAAAGATAAATACCATGTGATTCTTGAGAGAATGTTAGCTTTGCACGTAGTGTATGCTCAGATCCACCAACAACCTGTTTGGTAGCACTTGTCAGTCATTATTTCCTCAAGTAAAAAATGTGAACAGAACTGTGTTCAGTACTTGCTTTCAAGTGGGAATCAGAAAATCGAAAGTGCGAAAGACGAAGTATAGATTTTCTTAATATAAATAACTTTTAGAGATTGACAAGAAGCATTGCCTTCTTTAAACTCCACTCTAGCTTCTTATTTGCCTCCTTGAAGTCAGTCGTTTCTCCAAGAGCGCCAGGGCTCAACTCAAAATTAACCCTGAGAAAATGCCAGATAATAACCAAAATCAGAGACTATAACACTAGCAAGGAGTAACACCTTTGTGCAAAGAATTCGATGTTCCCAGGTTCTTGTCTTGGATTTTATCCCACAGGTAAAGAAAAATTAACAAGCATGATCTGCTTATCTTTCTAATGAAAACTCTGCAAAACTACTTAATGTGCATTCCTTAACAATTCTTTTAATTTCCTTAAAGTCTAACATATAGAATGCAACATAATGAGGCAGTCTTTGAACATTGATATGTAAGAATGGTCCCTTGAACTCCTTGAAAAGTATTCTTTTGAAATTCTTATAGTTTCATTTCTTTTGAAATTCTTATAATTTCATACTAAAAAAATTCATGCACTACACGAAACCATGTTTCCTCATGGAGGCTTTTGAAATTAATTTTAAAAAGTTCTCCTACATTATAGTTTATAATGCATGATGGGCCCTTAAACTTCCACTATTTTCAGGAAAGTTCTAGTAATTTTATTTTGGGCCCTCATATGTGCTTTTCATTTATCTATCCCTGTGCTTGTTCTATCAGGCTTACAAGTTTATTAACAGAGACAAAACCCTGGCCAAAAAATTTCATCGGCTTCAATTCTAAGACACATCAATTGCACCAAACATTTAATGGAATTACGCTAACATGGGATGCCTAAGTCCCATATGGAGTAGTATGCCATATCCTACAGAGGTGGGTTGGTTTCCCCACCTCCATAGCTAGTTTTTTGGGTGGGATTCCCATCACATTTGAGTAGCTATCAATTGGCATCAAAGTTGGTGGTCGACCTTTCCCATGGAGGATTCTGTTTTCCAATCAATGAGGATGTCAAGTGAAGTAGTAGAGTTTGGGCAAGTATGGGATGCCTAAGTCTCACTTTGAGCAGTATAGGATATTATTCTATAGAGTATTTAAGTGGGGTAGTTCTTCCATCTTAACAGCTAACTTTTTGGAAGAAGGTTCTGCATACCACTTGAGTACCCATTGATACTAGACACAGATTTTAATCAGTTGCAAATCACTGTCTAAGTCTCTTCTATCAAGTGACATAGAGGAAAATGAAGCAAAACCTGGTCGTATATTTGGGTAGTGGCATCTGCACCTTGACAGTGTTGGCAGTTACACTTGAACCAAATTCAGCATATATCTTAAGAATCACCTCAGCCTGCAATTGCCATATCACACATGTTTAGTGAGCTCTAGGCGGGGAAAATGAAAATATTTGACACAGAGAATGACGGATGGGAAGAAGATTATTTAAAAAAAAAAAAAGTATGTAACCTTGAGGGACCCTGCTTCTTCAATTAAAGCATTGATACGAAAAGGAGGCCTGAACTCCTGAGTCATACGGTAGTTCATTACAGGAAACTCACCATCAGGTGGTATCTGCAATTAGCAGTAGGAGACAACCATTAAATTAAATAATCAAGAGGGAGCAAAACCAGCAAAGTTCTTTATAATGTGAAATTTCATAACCCATAAAGCCCATGTTTATACACACCAGAGACAGTGTTCTGTCCACATCAAAACTATCAAGACGAACAGACTCATGGAAATTACAGTCATCCAATATCACAGCTCCAGAACCAGATGAACTACGATAACTTGCCCCTGAAAAGGTTTAGGTGAGCAGTCATAGAAACACATGAAATTAAAACCCTAATCAAAGGACAATCTCTCCTCATTAGTAAGAATATAATTAACAGTAGCCCCCCAAGTTTAAGCAAATGAGGGTGGTTCTTTCTAAACTTGAATGACTACATCACCAAATAGGTGTTTATCTGATCATCATTTTGATGAAATATTGTCATTGGAAACCTGAAGGAATGGATCCAAATTCCAAAATACAATTGCACATCATCATATGGTATCTCATTTCCAGAACCTTAAGAAAAAAACTCTTGTCCACAAGATGAGTAAACAGGAATTGACCAAAAGCACAAATGTTCAATTGGAGAAATTAGCAATGAGTTGGGAACGCCAAATCACCAAATAGAGGGGGAAATACCATGGCCCCTTCCTATGGCAAGGTCATCATTGAGAGCTAATCGAATTTCAGGATTGCCAGTAAGATAGCTTTTCATTTGTATGGTGCCATCAATTTCGGAAGTCAGTATATATCCCTGAAGAAATCACATAAAATATGCTAAAATGGTTAATAAAATATACGACAGGGAAACCATTTACATTGCAAATGAAATAAAGGAAACAAAAAGGAAGATTTAATTTGCATACAACATTCATTAAAAAAAAAAATTGATGTAACAAGGCTCATAATGTTACACTTCAACACCTTGCCAAACAACAACCAATCATGAAGGCCTGAAAAACTAAACACAGACTAGCCCTAGACATAGCTTTGATAACTTATTCTGCAGTAACTAATAATAGCTTAACAAGAACAGAATTAATAAAATCACATTATATGTAGTGATATAACTCAGTTTGAGTTATATTATACAACAATGGTCCTCTAAAAAGGATTGTGAAATCAAACAAAAAATTTATATTATATAAAAAGTTTAGATATCTGAGATTAATTATACAAAAAAAATGGTGAAATTGATGGTAATGTTAATTATAGAATTTAAACTCGATAGTGTAAATGGAGGCAAGCTATTGGAGTTATTTGTGATCGGAAAGTTCCTAATATAGTAAAAGAAAAGTTTTAACATGCTGCAATGAAGCCAATAATGCTATATAGTAGTGAATGTTAGTCTTTAAAGGAACAATATAAGCATAAAATAGGGGTAGCTAAGATGAGGATACTCAAATGGATATGTGGCCATATTATAATGGATAGAATTCGTAATGATTAAATTCATGAACAAGTTGGAGTGATAGCTATTGAGGAGAAAATCGTATAAAATTGTTTGAGGAGATTCGGACATGTTCAGAGAAAACCATTGGAGGCATCAGTAAGAATGGTGGATCAATCAGTGTAGAGTCCTCTAAAAAGGGACAAAGGAAGACCGAAACACACTCTAAAAGAGGTTATAAAGAGAGATTTTTTACTAATAATCTATCCAAAAATATAGTCTATGATAGAGCACAATGACATCATGTGATCCATGTAACCAACCTCACATAATGGAATAAGGCTTTGTTGTTGTTGTATAACTTAGTTTGAGATGCTAGCCAAAGCTCATAAAAGGGTAAATCATCAAAGCATCTAGAAAGACATAAAATAATGAATGAGAGGGGCCAAGCCCTTCCACTTTACATTAAATGAAACAGTTTGAATAGGTAATTTCTTAAACTTGATTGCACTTAACTAAATATTTCTATGTTTTTTGGAGCTTAAAACAGTAACTATTCAGGCAATATTTCAGGCACTCATGAGTTCTGACAGATGAAGCAACGTCAAAATAATTATTATTATGGATTTGAAGTCACAAAATTGATACATGTACTCACACTGGAGCTAAAGGTGATGCTGATTTTCTCAATTACATCAACAAAGATTTCCTCCCTACTTTTACCCCCAGGCTCTGTAGCTATAACTGATTTTGTGACAGCTATTCCTGGCATTCTTTTAGCCCTTTGCTGAAAGCAATCACATTTGAGGATAATAGCATCAAGTCTGCAAAGAATGATTATACATAGAATACCATAAAGTGCCTTATAAAGATTACCGCAAAAATTGCAGCAGGTTCAAGAGGTGGTAAACGAGGAGTATCAGCCACAATTGGCTCATTGAAAACATAGGATTTTAACATCTCTGTAGATGTTGTTTGAACATAACCAAAGTCCTGGTACAGAGAATGTCATCAACTTTGATGTTAGCAAGGATTTTAAGGGGGGACTTTACTTATTCACAACTCATCTTACAAAAGTAGTAAAGCTGTATCACGAGTTTGTGATTGAGCCCTTTTCATTCTTCTCAAACAACTTTAAGTTGGTTTGAAATTTCCATATCTGCCAGATCTATACAGTGCAATTAAGAATTTGATGAAGAATCGGATAAAAAACAGTATAGGAGGCTCACAATGACTTCATCAAGCAACTCATACACAAGCACAAAGTTCTTTCGAAGTGTATCTTCATTGAGAACACCAAGGTAATCCTTAATAACACGAGCAATCCTTTGTAAAAGCTCCAAGGCAAAGGAAGGCGATATGTTGACCCTTGTAGTTGCAACAAACAATAACCCAACAACCTTCACGTGAAAGTAGTTCACACCATCCACATTCTATCAACACAGAAAAATCAGGTATAAGTCAACATTTTATACCAGATAAGCAAAGACAACGTGAATATCATTCATATATTGTATAAAAGATGAATGTATGAAAACATCAAAACACATGCCTTTCAAGGCACTTTCATGTTTGAGGATTAAGACTTAATATTATCAAAACCATCAGATGATGGTTGTTTAAACCTTACAATGCATTTCCTGCTTCAGGAAAATAATACCTACAAAGACAGGCGGTGCCTCCTCCTGCCCATCCTCTTTCCAAAATTTTACTTTGCGGAAGAATATCTCTGCACTTCCATTTTGCACATCTCCACGATCTGCAATTGAAAGAAAAAGGCAGCTATAAGCATTGAGGATCTGATAACAATATTTTCAAAGCACTAGGATAGGTATAAGTAAAGAACTAATAAGAACTATTGTATGATGACGTACTCATACTTCACTAGTCATATTGTTGATGGAGTTAATAAAATGACGACCGAATTTTTGGAGCTAGACTGAGTATGATGACTCGTTGTCTAGATAACACAGAATGCATATTGAATTCCTAAAAGTTGTGTTATAGTATCTTGACAGAACATAGATAACATGCTACGGTAAAACCATACAACAGACTACACCGGTTATCAATCCAAACGTCAGTTTCAAACTAAGTTAAAACCAGAACTAATAACCGGAAGTTTCCATTGCATTCGGTTTCAAGGAAGACAACTAGCGTTTAGATTTTTTTTTCTCAATCTTCCGGTGAAGTAATTAACTTAAGATGATAATTCAAGCAAGATCTGAAAGTATAGATCGATTTTTTTTCTTTTTTTTTATAAAAGAAGCTCATTATGGATCGGCAAGTAAAAACAAAGTCAAAAAATTAAGAAAAACTGGAGCTAGAATATAGTGAATACTTAGCAACAGGATTTATAGTACAATTTAGAGAAAACATTGGATTGAACGGCATTCAGATCCGATAACAAAGTATACCGGAATATAAAATCGCGAAGGGGGAAGCACGGCCGAGAGAGAGAGAAGGAGCTTACAGTCTCGAAAGACGATGTTATCACCACGCTGTGACAGAACGAAGAACTGCGAGATCATGACTTGTTCGGCGTTAGTTCACGCAGGATGCCCGGTGAGCTGCCTCTTTCCTTTGCACTGATCGTGTGCGTTCCCCGTTTTTTAAAATGATTTTCTCGCAGCCACCCCTGCTGTAGCTTTTCTAACTTTTCCTTTTCCTTCCAAAAAATACTTCCCTCGTAAAAATTACGTTTGAGAGTTTAATTAATAGCCCACATTTATGGTAAAAGTACTTAAAATAATTGATAAATGTGACATTGTGTATGGAGATGGTATTAAATTAAAAAAACAGATCACATTATTTATAATTGACAAATAATATAATATAAAGTTTAAATTATTTTATGTTAATGCTGATCGGAGCAACGATAACGATAATAACTAAATATGCTCTGTGGACTCATCCCCTAAACTCCTTTTATTTATGAAAGATTTTGAACAAGCTCTAATTATCCCCATGAAAAACCAAGTCCCATCCTCCAAATCTAAAAGGAAAACAAAAATGGAAATCGATGTGTTTTGATACATCCGATTTTTTTTTTTTCATGTATCTAATAAAATTATATATATATATAGATATAAATCACATGTGTGCACTAGTATTCGTCTTGAAGCATGAGACTAAAATTTAAATATTATTAATCACATGGTGAGGAATTAGCCTTCAACATTATGCCTAATTCTAATTCCATCTGTGTTTACAAGATTTTTTATTGTGAAAGCCGTTAACATCTGGTAATGAGAAGATGGCCCAAATTGAATTTCAAAGCCCGCGTGAGATGTCCTTGTGACACAACATCAACACCAGAATTCCTGGTCTTTAACGGTATAGCTGCGTTCTCCTTCTTGATCTTCAACATTGCACCCCCTCCAATCAAGTGTCCATTTCTCAAAGGAGCAATTTGAAAAATCATAGTATCCTCCATGAAGACGGAGCAGCTCCTTCTTCACTCTTTCTTCTATCCAAGGGTAACTGAGCAAGTTCAATAGTGATTGGTTCACTGACTCCTGCGAACATTCCATAAACACCCACATAAGTCAGTAACAAGTAATAATAAGCCTTATTAAGTAAAGTCAGTTGCATGGATCACATAATATCATAATACTATTGTGTTCCGAGTTAGTAACATAAACATAACATTCAAGTAATCCTGAAAGAGAGCTAATTACTTCATTCACTTGTTGCATAGACATTGTGAAAATGAAAGCCTGTGTTTGTGTGTGTGTGTGTGTGTGTGTGTGAATTTCTAGTGAAAGACCATATACCTTCTCACAGAATCTGCATTGCGGGGCAAAGCCAAGATTAGCTGTGGCAGCTTTTGTCCTCGACTTGGCAAGTTTCCCATTAATAACCCATTTGTGGATGAAGCTCCTGGGGCAAACGTCAATTCTGATGAAAAAGCTATATCCTACGATTTTTCTATTGTCTTTTGTTTGGGAATGGATCAAACAAACCTCGATTCGACATCTTCTTGTATATTCATCAACGTCTCAATTCCAGCACAGCTGCTATGACCAATAACTAAGACATTTTCAACCTGAAAATGGAACTAAACATTTTTCAATCACGCAGTTATATGGGGTGCAGTGGAGTAGACCATAAAGAGAGAGAGTCATCATTTGCTCTGTATCATCTCTAATTCCAGAAACTCCATTCTTTTCTGAGACATATTACTGAGTTCTGCAGTTCACTCTCTTAATACTCAAGTTCTATAGATAAGTGCGTGCCTTAAGAATAGTTACGGCAAACTCAAGAGCAGCATTACATTCTGTTGCTCCATTCTGCCAAGAAAAAGAAAAAAGAAATATATGACATGAGGTCCAGATTTTCGACAATTGGCAATCATTTGACCGCTCAAAAATCAGAAGCAGCAATTGAAGTACCTTCATGGGAGGAACAAGATTGGCGATGTTACGTATCATGAAGGCATCTCCGGGTTGAAATCCCAATATGTTAGAGGGGCACACCCTAGAGTCTGCACAAGCTATTACCATGAACTGTACTTGGATTTATCAGCTATATATGACCCTTCTCTTATAGTTTAACCGCTAAAATATGAACAACCACAGAAATTAACCAAAAACAATATGAGAAAGACGATGATAAGTCATACAAAATGAATACCACCTTTGGAGATTGAGCTTCAGCAAGAGCTTGAAAATGCTCCAACTCTTTCCTGTCTAGATGCAACTTAGCTTGTAAGAAGATACTTCACACACACATAACAAGGAACAAGTGCTAGCTAAATATTGCTTACAGGTATTTCTGATTCTTGAAACTCAGAAACCTCTGTTTGATCAAACCAAATAAGTCCTGTCTATCATCAGTTTCAACCGTGGTTCCAAGATTTGGACCTTTGTACTCTTGACTGAGTCCAAGATAATTTGGAGCCTCTGGTTGTTTCTCCCTAAAGGAAAGGAAAAATAGGAAATAAATTAAAGTTCTCTGGCCAGGAAACTTGGTTCAAATTGCCGAATTCGTTGTAATTTTATGGCGACAAACAAAGCTAAAAGGGTAGCAAGGCTTTCTTCAAACAGCGAAGTAGCTCAGAGTGTTATATAACACAAGTTTAAATTTTTAAGTGAGCCCAAATCTTAGTAATAATCATTTTGAAGTTGAATTATTCCAAAACCCAGCTTACTTTATCGAAGGCGAGAATGCTGCTTCACTTCTTGTCCATTTCGCCTGAACACGCAGCAAGAATGTAAAGAAAAAAAAGTCAGTTAGGAACAAAGACCAAAGAAGAAAAGATCCATGAAGAAACGAGCATTAGATCGAGCATCAACAACAGATAATTGAAACAGATTGGCAGTAGAATCAGGACGAGAGGGAACAAACTGACGTAGTTAGGGCAAGGCATTGTTCTTGAGAAACCCAGAGAGAAGGGTAAGCACAGAGAGGAGTCCCCATGGACAGAGGAACGCACAAGATCAAACGTTGATCGGACAAGTGGACCAGTTTTGGAGCCTGCATTTACCAGGTATACAAATTTCTATCATTAATTTCAGCCGCTTCAAGCAAAACTTGTCTAACTATAGAACAGCAAATTAGAGATTGGTAACTCACGGTCACGGATTAGCCACATCATCGTCTCCTGTCTACACCAGAATGCATCCACTTCCTCGCTCACAATACGGTGTCCATTTTTATCTTCCGAAATAAAATTAATTTAATCTTATCTTTTAGTGATTCATCATTCGGAGTTTCTCATGCGCATGTTTCTTGAGACGACAGGTTGTTAACTGGAATTGAAGATGCTCAATTATATAGACTTATCCAAGTGTTACACGTCACCCAACAAATCGTTATCCAACTACATGGGACAATCCTTTCCAGACCCAGCACGACATCAACTACCATTTCTCATGTCACTTCATCGCTGGCACCATTATCCCTTCCACTCTTCTCTAGTGGATCTTGCTATCACGACTCCATCACCCAAATCTTATGGAAAAAATTCTCCATTTTCATTCGTTTTTTATTTCTTTGGGTTGATGTGATGATTGATGACTATGATCATTAGAGCGAACTGTTATGCTAGCTAGATTTCCAACTTGGCCATTTTAATTTCTATACAATATAATCCTCCAAAGAAAATTTTGGCTAAGTGAATTAGTTACAGGCATTAGCTGCGAGTACTAAGCGTGATCGTAGGACCTAGAGGAAGAAAATACATAGATGGTTTGCATTTGCAGCCCTTGCCGCTTTGATCACACGTCTACATTTGATTTCATGTTAGTATTCCTAAACAAGAAGCCGCTTTGGCCCTCATTAGGTAAGCCATAACAATGTCGGGCCCGTTTATGGCCCAATGTTGTTGGGCCCAGTCTATGACCCACGAGGGCCCGATTCTCTGCGACAGCAGTCAAAGCCCGTTCCAGTGCTCCAACCTCGTCTTCCTCTTCCTCTCCCTCTCCTCCACCACTCCATTGGACAATCACCACACTTTTGGTCCGCCCGCCAATGGTCATCATCTTGGCTCCCACCGCCTTACCCCGAACCGACCGGATCGCCTCCTCTAAATCCCGGTTCAGATTGGGCCGGTCCTCGCAGCAGAGCGTGGCTTTCATGAGTTTCCTCTCCCCTACTCCGTCGCAGTGACTCACAGTTGCCTCGTCCGACTCTCCCGGGAACGACCACTGCCCCGAGTCTCCGGGATCCGACCCAGATTCTTCGCTGATAGTGCTACCCGACAGGTCTCCATCACAATGGCGAGCCACGTCATCAGCTTGTTTCCTCAGGTCTTTGACGTGTCGGACCACCTCCGCCAGCAACGAGGCCTTATCCGACTGCACTGGTGAAAACATTGTTAAAATTACCAGAAATACCTCGAGATTGAGGGACTTAAAGGGCAAAAGGGAGAAGGAGAAGGATATTCACCTTTACGGCGTTAGGGAGGAGAGAACGTAGAGTGGAGAGGTGGGCGTTGATTCGCTGCCTGCGTCTCCTCTCAGCTTCTCGATGGCTCTTGCATGCTTCCATCGATTTCCTCTCAGACTTTGATGCAGAGGTCAGAATCGGTTTCCCGTTATCCAGTTCCATGGACTTGATGGACGAGCTGGGTTCCTGAGAATACGCACTCTGATCTAACCAGCTCTCAAACCCATAGGAACTCCTGAAAGGAAGCATCTTGCTTGCTACGATATAGCAAGAAACGTAAACGAGGACGTGGAGGTAATGAGAAGTGAAAAGTAGAAAAGGTCTAAGACGTAAGGAGGGATGGGCAGCTTTTGGGGTGGAAGAGTACGTACATAGGAGATACAGAGCGTGAAAAACAGAGAGGAGAAAGGAATAGTGATTATTAAGGAGCGAAGAGAAGACAAAGGTAGAAGGTTTGAACAGTAGTAGAAGAGAATGAGCCCAGCAGACACATAGACTGGTACTTTTCTTTTTCTTGTTGAGAACGTCTGAATAAAATGCAGAAAGAAAATGAAATAAAGAAAAATGGAGGAAGGAGTAAAAGAGAATAGGGAGAACAGAAGGAGGGGGAAGGTTAAACAACTTGTGACCTCTGAAACCTGAGAGACCTGCAGATCAGATCATCAGAGTAACTAGTGCTTGTGTGTACAATAGAGAGAGCTGGGGTCAGAACTCAGAAATGACTACACCCATTACGCACCTTAGTTTGTTTTCATTTGCAGACAAAGAAACACGAAAAGCTTTAGCTTTAACCGTCTGTGCTAGCTTTTTCAAACTAATTTGACTATTGAGGGGTGATACGGATGGTGAAGTAATTAGTTGTTATTAATATTCGATGATAAATACATCGTCTTCTTCTAAAGGTGAAAAATCTACTTATAGTTCTAGTTCTGCTAGGGCAACATACCATCAACACGAAAGAAGAGGAGCAACAGGGAATAGTAAATAAGTAGGGTAATGAAGTGGGTATTATTGAAGGACGCAAGGTGGGTGGAGATAATTTGGGGGAGATGGTTAATGAAGAGCAGAGAGGGGAGTGTTTGGTGTGAAAGGGAAGGTAAGGGAAACAATCATTTTCAGAGGTGGGGAAAAAGAAGGCACTGTTGCAAAATACACACAGTCTCCTACGGCGGCGCCGACAACTTTGTCAAGGGAATCAAAAGAGGACAGGCAACAATATTACTAAGCCGACAACATCTTTCGATCCTCCCTCCCCCCACACCCCCCTCTCTCTGATTGATAGCTCTCTCGTCACCTCAACTTAACCACCCATCGCTTTCCCACCCTTCCCACCATTTGATTTGATTTTACAAAGAATTAATATCAAGTCTCTGAACATTATCAATAGTAGTTGTTCAATTGTTAATAATATTTTACTAATATTAATTTTTTTATTTGTAATTTCCTACTATGATTCTTGCTCCCTTCTCTCCATCGGATATTCCTTGGGCTGTTTGTTTCTTTTAATCTCTTTTTCAGGGGACACTGGTTTGAAGAACGATGTTATTTTTAGAGATAGATAAAAGATGGGACATGGATCTGGGGAAAGGGGTTTTACGGTTGTACATATATATATATATATACATGCGCGCGCCTGGAGACATGCATGTATTTGCCACTGGTGGGATATTCGGACAAGTAATAAGTTGACGCTGCATCCTCTAAGTTCGTCTTCACTGGGGCATCGTGACCTCTCATATATAGATACATGTAAAAAAGATTCAGTTCTCCAGCAGCCAATGATGCAAGGCTTTGTATTTTTGCAAATCCCCAAAAGCAAGCTAGCTGCACACTGATTCATTTACTTGTCTCGTTTCTGTGAAATGTTAATATTAAAAAATAGTCATATGGGAAGATATTGACTCGCAAGTCACCTTTTATTATTGCTGGTTAGAGGGCAACAGCCATTGGGCAATATCTTTGCCTTGATGCATTCCTTGTGCAAAATGAGTCAAAAAGAAACGTTCTGGTGGACAAATTGTAAGTCTTCCGCCTTAAAAGAGATAAGAAATACTAGCTAGTAATGGATTTTGTGCCTGTTCAAGAAGTTTGAATCCTGAATTTTTGTGTTGTAGTAATGACATGTATGTATGCCTATGGCCATGACTAGATACGATGATGATAATCATAACAGCATCAACATTAATAAAAACAACAAGGATGATCCAATTTTTAATTTTTTTTTTGTGAGATACAAAGATAACGGATTTGTTTAAATAGTTATTGAAAGAATAACTTTTGGTCAGAGAATGTATTTTATAAAATGATTTTTGTCCATAATACATTTTGAAAAATAAAAATTTGTTTGAATAAATATTGTAAAAGTAACTTTAAGTATAAAGTAACTTAAAAAAATGAATATAATTAAATAATGCATATATATATGTATTTTATATAGTGTGATAAAATTACTAAAAAAATAAAACGATAAAGTAGTTAAAATATCTTATATCGCAATTTAACATATTTAAGTTGTGATTTAGAGTACCCCAAATTTCAATTTGAAATATTCATGTTAAGTCTTGAAATGTTAACGATCAATCTAAAATATCATTATACCAATGTTCAGTGTAAAAGGAGTTTTTCTCCTTCTTATCAAAATGCATTTTAACCTCATAGTATATTTTGGTTACTATCTCTTCCAAACACATTGCTCGTGGTGAAAAATGCATTGGGAATACATTCTATAGGCTGCACAATAATTCCCAAAGACACTCATTAGCCCTTTTTTTTTTAAGATAAAACAGAGGAGGGTGGATATGTTGGGAGAAAAAGGCATGTGAAGATGTCGGGTGGGCCCCACGAAGGACGGAAGTAAAAGGTAGGTAATATCAACATCGGGTGTCAGTGGCAACTGCAATCACCACAGACGCTGCTGCAGAAGGTTATGCTGTAACAGTGTTCAACTCTCTCCCTCTCTCTCTACGTGTTTGATCCATACGTATATATCCTTCTCTCACTGCTTTCATTTTTCAAATCACATGTATGTATACATATGTATCTAAAACGCCACCTTCAATTATTCAAACTACTTAATTGATTAATTCAATCACTCCAAGAACATGTCTGGAAAGTAATAAAACATTAGTTTTGAAAGTGATTTCACAGAATCCGAGATAAATACATGAGAGAGTTTTATTTCAATTTACGTGAAATTGATTTTGAGAATTGTTTAACAAACATACTTTCAACCTGCTCCCTCAAATATGTGTTAGTGCAGTGTGTCATGTCTCTTGATCCAATATGCCACCACCTCAATTGCTGTCAGATAAAGCCCTTGTGGCAATTATTACCTAACATGAAATTATCATCATCCATACATTTGGCATGTATGTATACTAATGCAGAATTACAGATCTATCACTTTGTCCTTAACACTCTCTCCCCCATTACTTCTTATGTGCAACCAGTGGTCAATGATCGATGATGCTGAAGGGAGCCTGCAACTTTTGGACGTACTAGGCGTAAGTAGCAGTAATTAGCACCGTAAAGGAATAATGCGTTAGCCAGAATGTGAGTGATAGATGAAGCTCCTGATTCATCAGAACTAATATATACTTGATCTTTTCATTATAAACTATTAATAACAGTTAAAAATCAACCATCTTAACTATATGCATACAATCCAGATTCCTAATAACTTGATATGCTATTATGATGTTGACGCATCCCGATAGCAATGAGCATGTCCGGAGACCGATGATACAGTGAGTGAGAATGTATGGTAACGACGGAGACACCACCCTCTTGCACTTGCGCTGCACTCAGCTGATAATGGTCCCCACCAATACATTCCTATTGATTCACTCTCACTGTCTGAGATCACCATCAGCCAAAACACGTACCAAACAAGCCAAAATATGGATAGAATCCCACTATAATTAACCATCTTAACTCTTAAGCTTCAAATACATAAACCTACTTTGATCCTTCTTTCACTATTTTGGAATGAGCTAGCTAAAGCCGAGGTCTTTCCTGTTTTCGGTAGCAAACTTGTTGATCTGTCCTTGCTCCTTTTCTCCGCGCTTTGGTTTATGTAACAGGGAAAATGAGTCCCAAGTAGTTCTTTCTTTTTTGGTGAACCAAGTAGTTCTGATTCCAGTGTACAGATTTCAAACACTCATACAGACAAAAAAGGGAAAGCGAAGGTGGGGGAATGGGAAAAAGGTGAGAGGTGAAAGTAAAAGTGAAGCAGCGAATTGTGGAAACGGTCTCAGGTCTTGTTTGCTGTGTAATACAAGCACAGGTATGTCATGTTGATTCTATTATAGCAATTCCTTTTATTCTCCATAAATTCTTGTTTTTTATCTACAAATAAAAAGCAGTATAATATTTTACTTATTTTTTCCCTTTTTACAGCATCTGATTTGTTTGGTAAACACAGCTTCAACGGTGCCCTTCATGTCTCCCCATTGTATGCCAGCTCTTCCACAAGTTTACACAGCAAAGTGATATTTTTTTTTTCCTTTTTTGAGTTAGGTCCCAAGCTTCACATGACTCTTAGACTCAAAAAACGCTTATAGATGTAATGACAAGCTGCCTATTAACAAAATTCTTACATCGGTAATGAGATTTAAACTCGTGATCTTATGAATTTTAAGCCAATTATTTATCAATTAGATCAGGCTACAAATATTAATGGCGCTGGAAAGCCTCCGGATTATACTTCCTCGTATCCATTGTGGCGTCCATATGTGGGCTTTCACACACACACACAGAGCGCCACGGGTGTGTATGGGTTTTAATATATGAAAAAACCCATTCGGTTAATCGGGTAAAAGCCCGTCACAGTAGAGTCTACTGGAGCAGAAGGCGAGTCCATAGTTAAGGGCCCCGAGATGATTAAGCCCAGAATATAATTAGGCCAATTTGGACTGGGCCTCTTCTGTAGCTATCCAACTCTCAAGTTTTAGTGGGCCTTGGACTAGGAGTGGAGGGTGATAAGCCTAGTAAGTTATTTCGAAGAACAAAAGCTGATTCTTCGAGTGAGTTGATTGGTACTGAGTACGGGAAATAGACCATTCAGGCAACTCAGCACTTGATTTATGTGACTGAAGTTTCTAGGTCGAGTTTTGAGAATACGAAAAAGAAAACGTTGTGTAGTCATATGATCCTATCCTAATTAACAACTTAATATGATTTCCGAAAAAAATAAGTAAAATGATGGGTACTTACAGTTTTTTTTTTTTTGGCCGAGGGTATTTAAAGTTTTAAACCATTCATGTCTGTGGATTACTGTGACGTCTCTGTAATGTTTAGGATCATTTGGCAATAACTTCCACATGTATTGCTTCTGTGCTAAGGAAAGCCCACAGTTCTCCCCATCACGGAACTGTTAATAGATACATAGATTTTACAAGTTACTGTTATATATACATTCCACAGATAAAAAACTTTGACATCTTCAAGCGTTTCCTGTAAAACCCGAGTAGTCTGTCCACTGTAGTATGTTTTGTGCAGCCCTTGAGGGTTGGTTCTATTTCCAACACATGCTGTGGAAGTTTCAGCATCTATCCCCGAAATGGCAATCATTATTGATTATTGGCGTGGCAAAAAGCTTCAGGACGTTGCTTCCTCTTCCCTTTATTGAGATGCATAAGAATCTTTCCCACGGACATTTTCACTTGACCCTTCCCATGTAAAGGGTTCTATAGCATTCCTTTCAGGCTCCATTATTTTCTGTGTCATAGGTCCCAGCTCTCCCTCCCACTCACTACCCACCCATCCATGACTTTCTTCTATTGTTACAGTCCCCTCAACTATTATTGAATCCGAAAGCTTTCAATTTTGACAGTGAAACGTTCATTACACACATTTCTTTCAAGGAAAAAAAAAACATGTTACCAGATTGCCCATAATTACCAGACAGTGTTTCCCTCCGCAGTCAAATAGAGTGGTGCATTATTGGTTAGATTATCAGTATTAACTCATCATTATTAATCGCCATTACATGCAAATGAGATGCCTTTCAAATGCATGCAACAACAATTTATATTTGACCATACAGATGCATAGAAGACGACCAAACCCATACAGCGTCAAGTCTGTACATGGGTCTATTATATCATAGCAATAACCTAGGAAAATATACAGAGGAAGAAGGGGGCAAAAAAACAAAGAAGCCGATAGGCTATATATATATATATATATATATAGACAGTGTCTTCGTCTGAGCCGAATGATAGATGTCCCTGTTTGATAACGAAAAGCCGTTAGAAGTAGATCTCAAAGACCGTGGAATGTAAGAAGTAAGAACCAACCCGTTTTTTCTTTTTCTTTTCTCCTCTCCCTCTCCACCCTAACCTCTAAGTACCCTGCTGTTCATGTTGTTCGGTTATTGTCTGAGGCTGGTCGGTGTCGTTTTCCTACGTTAACGTGAATTTTATGTTGCCGATAAAAATGTGGTTTCGACCACTTTCTAGTTACGTGACAACAATAAACTGTAGTGATTGTTAGGAGCCACATTTATTATTAAAGAGTTTTTATTAGTTTAAACATATTGCCATTTGTCTGTCTCTCTGTATCTTCTTCCCCTGAATCCCTACCATAGAATCTCTCCCAAAATAGCCACCTCTCAACTCCAAAACCTCTCCGTCCTTCTCTTTCAAGAAAATATATTATTCGTTAATCTCTGTCTCCTCAGATTACATTTACAGTCACTTCAAACACCGAGCATCACTCTCGCTCGCACATGGGTGGTGCGCCTTCTTTCAAGCCATCCACCAGATTTTTCTTATCCTTCATCCTCCTCCTCCTCCACGCCACAGTCGTACTCCTAACAGCGTCTGCTGCTGGTGAAACCTCACCTTCCCCTTTAGCTTTGACCGTTGATGACAACGGCGCGGGAAACAATCCGCCTCCTCCGCCGCCGCCGCCATTGGGAAGTCAACATGGCGGAGGGTCTCCGTTTAAGCCCAGCGTGGTGGTCCTGATTGGGGTGTTCACAACCTTATTTTTTCTTACCTTGCTCTTTCTTCTCTATGTTAAACACTGTAAACCAGAGGAGCCGCCCCTGAGGAATTCACATACAGCCGCTGGTGGCTATTCGGGGAGGAAGAACTCCGGCATTGACCGGGCGGTGATCGAGTCATTACCCATTTTCAGGTTCGGATCGTTGAGGGGCCAAAAAGCGGGGCTTGAATGCGCCGTTTGCCTGACCCGGTTTGAGACCGTGGAGGTTCTTCGGCTACTCCCAAAATGCAAGCACGCCTTCCATGTCGAGTGCGTGGATACATGGCTGGACGCGCATTCCACTTGCCCGCTTTGCCGGTACCGGGTGGATCCAGAAGACATTCTCCTGGTTGGGGATGCTAAAGTTTGGCCGCAGAATCTACCCATTCCACCGATTCAGGAGATCTCCGAAGATCCGCAGCATTGTACAGACATAGAAAGCGGCCAGGGACCGGATTCACAGAATCGGGCAGATTCAAACTCGATTCTCCGGCGAGTCTCCGGGAGGCACTCATCCGTAGGGGAAGGAGGAGGAGGGGGCAGTGGTGGGTTATTCAAGATTGTACTGCAGCATCGAATCAGCATGGACGGCGAGACGCCGACGACGACGTCGCGGCAGAAGAAAACGGCGCCGTTCAGGATGTCATTGGACAGTGCTATGTCGACGAAAAAAAAAGGAAACGAGACCGGAAAAGAAAGAGAAAGCAGGGAGTGTGATGGTCCAAGAAAAGATGGGTTGCTGCTGACGGAGAAGGAGAAGAAGCACAGGTTGGAGCACAGGATCATAGTTTCCCCGTCTCAGAAGCCCAATGTGATTCATGAGAGATGGAGCGATGTGCAGCCGTCGGATTTACTATACCTGACGTCGGAGATGATACTGATTGAATCGTGTTCCTCATCGGGGCCGTCGCATCGGCAAGAGAAAATGCAGCTGCCACCGTACCGGAGCAGAGGGGAGAACCGTACGGGGGCAATAAATGTGAGAAGCTTGTCGGAAATCACGGGATTGAGCAGGACGAGGAGAGAGGAAGGAGAGCATCGTCGGGCGGAAGAAGAAGAGAGACAGGCGGGAGCAGTATCGAGATGGTTGGCCTGGATCTCACACTCGCACCGATCTGTACGGTAGCCATTGAATTCTCGCCCCGTCTAGTCTAATGCTCTTTCTGACAAAAGGTACTTGTCCATTCAATTTTAATTGTAAGTTGTAACTTTAGCTTTGGCTTAGCGTGGTAGATGCGGTTAATAATAACTTTTAAAAATGATTTTTGTAAAAAAAATTTTATATCGATTTATATAAAAATGTGTTTTTAGGGTTACCAAACAAATCCTCTCTTTGGTAGTTGAGAAACAAGACCAAAAGCGATCATCCAAATCCAATCCCATTGTTTAATTACTATTTTCACTAAAACAACCCCTTCTTTAACTCAGTTTATATATTTTTAAGAAAAAATCTTTAATAAATCTAATCAAAATATATAAATATCAAAATTCAAAAATACACCCTCCATCAAAAGCAAAGCACGCAATTTTTATTTCTAATTCCTAAATTTATTTATAAATTAATACTACATTACGACCTGAGCCAGGTTCAATAGTAAAAATTAACCCTTGTTCAAGACCGCAGGAGTGAGAAGATGAAGTTAGCCCATGCGCAATAACAAATTGCTATTAATGGAAGACCAGAACCTAATAATGGCCCACGAAGTCACCGCGAAGACACTCATTTATTGAATATTTTTGTGTTTGGATCAATTTTACTATAAATCCCCATTCTTTTTTTTTTGTTCAAATATAAATCCCTCTTTTGAGGACACCCATGGTCAATAAGTAATACAAGAAATTTAGAAAATTACAGTGTTGGGGGAATTTGGACATGTTTAAGTACATATATATATATATATAAGTTAAAATACTGTAATTATTTTGTAAATTGTAAATGTTAATAAAAAAATAGTTTCTAAGATCTTGAGTAGACCTTTCTATACGCTTTCTTCAGCTTGCCTGCCTTATCTTTGTATATTATCAATAAAATGTCTACTTAGGGGTGGGAATGTGTGGTGGAGAGAGAGACAGAGGAGACATTTGCTGACACCGAAGTGAATGATGAGAAGAGGGGCATGTTTGTGTAATTTTTTGCATTTAACATACACACAGATCCCTGGGCCTTTGTCTTTTTATGTAATTGTTCAGCCCTTGAAAATTGCAAAATGAGTCTATAAGTAGTCACTGATTAAACAATTTGGCAACGGAGGAGGCTGCTCAAAACTGGAGACACATGTTTGTTGCCTCCGTCTCTTGTTGAAATTCTCAAAAAGGTGACAATGCAATGGCTGCAAAATCTTTACCACATCACATTTCTATGCGTTTCTCTCCTATTTGCCGTTGGCATTATTATCCCGTGAATGCCCCTACCTATAGCTATACGTATAAAAAACTAAGCTCTCCCTTTTCTGTACTGGATTCATGTGCGCTTCAGCCCGGCTCAAATCCATCAGTTTGATGCTTAGTATTATTATCGGCAACAAATTACACCGCAGTTATATTGTTATCAATAAAAACTAAAGCCTATAAAGATAAGTAAGATAATCTATGGCTAACTAATATTTGTTTAAAAATTAGTAAAAAAACTTTTATATAAATTGAGGTAAAATTCCCCTTTTATACTATTAAAAAAATTCCTCTTTTATGTTTATTTATAATTTTTTTAAAAAAATTACCTCTAAAAGCAAGCATTATAAAGAGGACAACATATTGGAATGGAGGCTGTCGGCGAGGAGAGATTAGGCAGTTGGGTGCACGTGACATGGCAAATACAAACACACCGTGTTGCTCTCCCTTTATTCTCGCAACAGCTACAAAAAATAGAGGATCTGTAAGCCTAGTGCCGACTCAATGATGATCTATAGAAAACGACAAGTTTCGAGTCTTTAAGTCAATACAGCTCAAAAATAAAAAGATCGTACTCTGGTCCCCTCGCTAGTCGCTCCTCTCCGTGCCACTCGAAAACTACCGCACATCGTATCAGTACTAGAAGTGATGCTGGCACAACAAGGCACATGATGAAATCCTAACAAAATAATTTTTTTTAGATAATTTCAGAGTTTCGTGACACTAATCACTTGTTATACTGAAATGTATTTAAAGGATTAATAGTAAGCTTATGAGTTTACTCCATTCATATAAAAGGTAAGTACCAAACCCCTTTCCAGTTATTTAAAACAAATGAAAGTGCCTATCATTCAGACTAATTGGTTAGGTTAATATAATAATGCTTCCACCTCAGAAGAAGCGATCAACTCGTGGGCTCTTTCTTCAACACAAGATTGATGTCTAGTACTTAACTTATGCTGTGGTCGGGGACTGAGAATGAAGGCCAGCGTGGGAGCCTAATGATTTTTCAAGACCAATCAGAATTCAAATGTCTTGCTGATCGCCACACAGCAGCGTGATCGAAAGTATCGAATGGGGACCTCAGCAGCAAAGCTTTGTTCTTGTCACCAAGCCAGCCTACTCATACTTGACTGATCTAAGTGGTAAGTACCGTTCTATGTACTCGGTTCTGGCAAGTGCCCCAAACGTTTATGGCCCAATAAGGTGTAAGAAGAAGCTTCTTAGATTGTTGAGGGGGACTCCATAGCATGATGTCATGACCGTTATGATAAAATTCTGTACAATTTGCAGTTGTCTCCAATGAAATTTTTTTAAATAACAAGTACATTCTTATACAAGTCAACATTTTATGACCGAGCATTTTTGCAGAAGAAAGCAACTGTTGCATTTCAATTAAAAATTTTAACAACTTACGAGTACAAATTTCACATGCATATTGTCCTTCCAATAATTTGAGATCAACAAAAAGGAAATATGTCGAGTGTCACCAATTAATGGCGAACGATGAGTAAAGTTTCCAACGGGCTCAATAGCATAATAGTTCGTTCAATACAAATTTTATAAGAACTCTCCAGACAGATACCAATCGATTGTAAGAGTGTTCCCGTCCAAATCCACGTGAGACAATTCAACGCTTCAAGCTTCTAGGAACATCTTGATCCCCGTAGAGGGTTTCGAAAATAGCAATTAGGTAGGCATGGTGTTGACATTACCTCCCAATATCCACCACTCAAGACTTGAATATACTAGAGACAGTCATATATACGATATACCCATATCTCTCTGAAAGACAGTCATATCAATAAGAGATGTAAAGGAACATTTCAGAGAGAATGAAGAACCCTAATAAATATTTAACAGGGAACAAGGTTTTTATTTCTCAAACTGTTCAATGGTTTACAGCTAAAGGAAAAGCCTTGATTTATAATCAGGTTTTGACCCTACAGGGCCAATGACTACATTAAAATCACAGTGAACATCCCAGCTTCAAAGTAGGATCAGCATCGAGGCGAAAATAAACCCAGTCTAAATCGATTCACGTTCGCCCCACACATTTATCATCTGTACTATCCCCATTCCCCCACATGTTGTCTTCTTTCCTGGTATCTGATGACTAAAACCGTAAGAATATTATTATCTGAATCTCTCGAGAGAATAAACTTAAGATGAAATACCAATAGCTCCTAGATCGACGGGAATTTGATGATTTTCAAACAGAATATAGTCCTGCAGGAAACTAGTACTTTTTGGGACTTGAAAATGCCCAACACAAATTAGTTGATGATAGCACATCGAAATGAAATGAACTTTCAGGTTTTAAAATGATGCAAAAGCAATATGTGAGATATCAATTTGACAAGCATGCCATTTCTTGAGGATCGATACACAGGAATGGTTTATATACAAATCATCAGTATCGATAATCAATATAACCAATCGATACATACATAAAATTTACCGCAATTACCACTATTTACTGGCCGTAAACAAAAAAGGTGTGTGTACTTCCTTCAAAACATAGAAGCAAGCAGCGCCAGCTAAGGATAACGACTAAAGGGTGACAGCAAAGAATTAATGTGCTTCATATGTACGGTTCATAAAAGTATATTTAGGACAAAAAGAATGCTGCCAAATTCATTTTAAGGAGGAGGAACAGCCAGCCATGGTCTGGCATTAAAAAAGATCAGTTACTTTGATCCTCTGCTTAAAAAAACCTTGCTGAAACAACTAAATGACAAACAGTACAAAGCTGCACGCTATCAAGCACCAAGTAGTAGTAGTCAGTTAAATTAATAGAACTCTACAGACAAGTGAACGACTAAACAATACTGAAACAACAGTACCTACATGTTTTTCGGCCAAGCATCTTCAGCTTCCTTTGGTCATCCGAAGAAATCAAAGGTAAGCATCAACCACAAAACTAACAAATTTCCATCCACTGAACCTTCACATTCTACAATCAAAGGCATTCTCAAAAACAAATTGCACTAACTCTACAGCAGTTAGGAACCCAAGTGCTTTTCAACTGATCTGATTTCGAGCAAGTGTAACCTCAAACCTAGTTTATGGCAATAAAGGATTCCGCCGGGGCCTTCCTCGGTCTTCCTCGCTTCCGTCCACTGGATCCAGAACCTGAACTGATCCAATTAGAAACACCACCTGTGGCCTTCGCAATCTTTGCCGCGGGCTTTGTGGCCGCCATGGGTCCTGCTTTATCCCAACCATTCTCTGACTTCCGGCCAGATTCAGGTACCGTGGGTGTCCAATTTGGAAAACCTGAAGGATTCACAGCTTCTTTGCCGGCAGAATCAGCAGTGGCTAAGGTTAATGGAAAGAATCCCCAGCAACAATAATAGGCCTCCTGGCCTGCCACAAGAGGAGGCAAAGTCGGGATCGAAACCCCATGGAATGATCTCTCACAGTTCTGGCACCTTAGACAACATCCCTCGTAAATCTTATGGTACTCGCACAGCAAATAACAGTACGGGCAGGCCGTCCAGAAGGTCGACGGATTCTGTCGTGAATTCGCATCGGCCCTGGCGTCCCGAGCGGCGGTGCCATTATTACTGAAATCGAACCCCTGGTTCCCACCACCTCCGGACGCCGCTCCAGCTCTTCGAACCGGCAGTTTTTCTTGATGCGCCCAGCCGGGCGCGCTCAAATCTACCGGAGCGAAGCAACCAAGCTCCTTGTCGTAGAGCGACTTTTTGGAGGGATCCGATAGAATAGCCCATGCCTCGGCGACGAGCTTGAATGCATGGTCAGAGTGGGAGAACCTGTTCTTGTCAGGGTGGAGGAGAAGTGCGAGCCTCCGATATTGCTTCTTAATGAGATCTATGTCGTCCGATCGGCGATCAACCTGAAGAATGGCATACCAATCAAGGTGATTGTTTGATCGATTATCAGAGGCGAGGAGAACGTCGATAACGGCCACGATTTGATCGGACCCCTCTAGGAGGGGTTCCGTTTCCTGAGCCAAAATGGCAAACTCTCTTGAGCCGCTAAGATCCCGATCGGACAAGAGCTTTTCAGCAACCCCAAGCAAACGTTCAGCTTCTTCTGCTTTCTCCATTTTCTAATTTTATTCTCAACAGGGAGATGGAGATGCTTCCGGGACGAAGTTGCAGGCTGCAGCGAGAGGATGAAGCAACCAGAAGAATTTCCTTTGGATTGGAATGTAATATAATTAATTAATAATTAATACTACTTCATGTGGCCAATATAAAAGCTAATTACCATTGTTTTGCTAGGGTGATTAAATTAACTAGTTTAGTCATCCTAATTAAATAAATTGATTCAGGTAAAAATGATAAAAATAAATATTTTCATTATTTTACTTATTTAATTAATCTCTCAAATAAAAGTTAATTTACAGACCGACCTAGTATAAAATACATATTAAGTACTTTATATTTATATTTAATTTTATTTTAATCCTTTAAATTTAAAAAGTACACTTTTAATTTTTTATTGTTAACACCGTTAGTTTTACTTAATAAACAATGCTAATTTAATCATCATTTTATAATTAAATGATGTCAAAATATACTTTAATACATATCATTATTTAATTGCATAATCATCATTTAAATTTACTGAATCACCATTTTTCCTTTAAATAAAACTCACAAAGTTGACAATAAATAACTAAAAGTATATTTTTTAAATTTAAAAGATTAAATTATAAATTTAAAGAATCAAATATATATTTTCATCATATTATAATTAATATACCGCCTCATTTTGTCTGGTAGCATTTATATGGTTGGAAGAGAGAGAAGTTTATTATAAATCACATTTTTTTACAATTTTTTTATAAATATACAGTTTTATTATTGATTTATTATTTAGTACAATTTATTTTGAAGATATATAAGTATATGAAGTTTAAAAAAATTTTAAATTTGAAATAGATTTATTAAGGTTTAAAAAAATTTTATGTGAGTGAAATGTGTGGAGCCATCTCTAAATTTAAAAAAAAAACACTAATAAAACTCTTTTCATATATTTATTTTATTTTAAAAAAATGTTAATCTAAATATAAAGTATTTTGATTTTTTACAAGTTTGCTGATTATTACTGACCATACCCTGTGCCACACAAATTTCAGTAACTGATTTTTTAATACCATTAAGAGCACTGAGATAACCTTTTGTGCAACAGCTTCTCCGTGATACGTTCCGCATGTTGCACCGTGTCCAAAAGTTATGTGCATCTCAAATTAATTTGGGCAGCATGTTACTTGTAATATTGCTGTAAGTTATTTTTAATTACTAGACTGAATATAAATGCATATTTTATGCATGATATGATAATGAGCCTTAATATTTGAAAAATATATTTATACAAACCGAAATAAAATTTATCTCATATATTTAATCCGTAGATTGTAAATGACGTTGAAAAATTATCTTCTATCGCTAATCCACCAACCACGCACAATATGTTGATTATCCATTGTTGTACGTTCTCCTCTTGTACATTATGAGCTTATTTACCTTATTATTTTAGAATCACTTTCAGATAAAACTCCTCTCATATACTTATATTAATTTATGTACAATCACTTTTTAAAAATTAATCTCAAACAAACAAGCTATATATTGTGATATTTACCTTCAATTCTATAACACTTTTAACGTACTCTCATTAGTTCTCGTTCTTTGAGGGTGATTTTCACTGGATTTTCTATATTTACACGACAACTCTTGTGCATGACATCGCATTTATGTAAGTTGAAATAAAACTCTTCTCATATACTTATATCAGATTGTGTACAATCATTTTTTAAAATCTAATATCAAATAAACTATTATTATGTATGACATCGCATTCAATATTATGAAAAACATTCCTAAGAGTGGGCGGATATTTAAGAAAAAGCAATAAGTTTTTTTATGAACCGCAACGAGGTCTCGCTACAGAGGTGTGTAGAGTTTGACTGAGTGAACCCTAGGTACAGCATAATGAGTTATTTCCTATGAATAAAGGTCCAAATTACTAATGAGAGGGTATCTGCAAAGTATATCAATTAGAATTTTTTCAGAAAGATAATACGTATACTTTAGAAAAGAAAAATTAAGTCCCGGCGATGTAGAATCATTCTCGTATTAAGTGCTCGTTCCAGTAATGACTTGAGATCTGAACCAGAGGTTGAATTTGGGTAGTTTAAATTGAAATTTTTAAAATATTTTATTTGAGAAATGGAACAAATGATAGGCTAATTTTTTTGTTTAGAATTCTGAAATTATCAGAGTAATTTAATCTAGATGGTGCGAATTGAAAATGAGCATCCCATGCTTATCACCTCAACGATCACATGGTCCATGTAAGCGATAAATTATTAAGGAATGGAAAACAAAAACACGAAGCAGAATCAATTGCAAGAGAGGAGAAAGTAAGGAGAGACATGAAATATTGTTTTGGTTGATGATTGCAAGGCTAGCTGCTCCCCTGATTGACGGTGATAAGCATGGGGTTCCACCAAAATGTTGATCGTTCTCCGTTGGTTACCCATGAGAATTTGGATGATCTGAAATGGGCTCCACCGATACTTGATTTAGATCTCATGGTTCTGCGTAATGACCAGTGAACGGGTGCTTGCCGTTGGAAGCTGTGTGGTTCCTCTTACAGGAGCGAAGCTACAGCCATGTTTAATGGATTCAATTGGTGCTTCGAGAGTCTGGTCTTGTCCGCCCTCCATTGATACAGGCAATTCAAAATCCTATATGTTGCTCGTCATGTCAAGACCTGTGTCTGTTGACAATCCTGGCAGAACTCTCAACCTTTGTTGCTTTGAGAGCATTCCAAAATGTGGGAACTTGGCTGCTCCTTTTGTTTTCCGCGAAGCTCGGAAAAGTGCTCGAAAGAAAGATGGGGTTTTGCAATCCCTTTCTCACGTGCCTTAACCCCGAACTTGGGGTGATTGATGCCTCTCTTTTAATGCTTATTAAATTTTTAATGGGATATGGAATAGGTTGAAGAACTCAGCAAATATTTCAAGACTATCATATTTAATATCGCAGATTTAATTAGCAGTTAATTTAATTTCATATGGTGATATCTTAATATCGTGTATTTGATTTGATTAACATTTATTTTCCCAACTTTCTAAGTGTTTTTACTTTTTTTTTTTTTTTGTTTATCATTTGTTGGTAATCCCTGAAGTTTAAGGAGATGACCGACAATATGCTTAAATTAGAGGATATCGTATATTTAACATTTAATATTGTAAATAGAGATTCATGGGTGGTAGGGGAATCGGGGATGGTAGCACAAGACCCCATCTGCATGTATATGTATATGTTCAGCATGATTCAATAAAATATGGAAGTTTCAGATTTGTTATCATTAGATTATATTTAAAATGAGTATCATTTTTAACTTTACGCTAAAAAAAGGGTAGTCATTTTCAATTTAAGGGGCATTAGAGGCCTTGTAGATAAATTGTAACAGTTCGAGTCACGGTGGCAACATGAAACTGGATCCTGTGTGACGAGCTTTAGCAAGCGTTCTCTTCACCGCCATTTCATCGACCTTCTGTGTTCGATCTGGGCCAGAGCCCAAGCCTAGGGCTTTGCCGAGCTACATAGCCCCGTCCTAATCAATAATCATAGCCGTTCATTAAATCGAAGGCTTTGCTTTTTAGGAAGGCTCCTTGCGGAGGAGAGAACACTGAAGTTTTCTCAGCAAAATTCAATCACGCATGTGCTTTGTCTGTATCCTTGGAGATGTCAATGACTAACAAAGGTGCCGTGTTCACTAATGCCATGTTTGATATACTGAAATTAGGATTTAAGAATTGGAGGTGAAAACAAAATCTTTACATTTGGTTATTTGTTATGTTGGAATTTATTTCTATATAAGTGTCATTTCCACAACAATGAACCATGGAATTGAAATATTTTATCCATTATATTATTATCATGTATTTTATCAATGGACAACCCTGCCTATCAAGGTTATTGCATCCCTTTCCCCCCATGCTTGAGGGCCTCCATTGTTCATGGCGTCCTCCAGCGTCTACCTCCACCGTTCAAAGTGTTCATCTTCTTCTTCAACCTGATATCTAGGAGCAGGAGGTCTCATCTTCCTATGTAGCTCACTCCTTCCATACGGCGATGTGGGACAACGGAAAGGTGATGTAGAACTGTGCCCTCCCCCCGGATCTGCAACATTCTCACATTATCCATATGTGCCAATGGAGGTCCAAGCTTCTGCAACATTCTGTCCAAACCTGACGGAAAGCCAAGCTTTTTGGTTAAATCTACAATGGCGATTTTTGTTTGAGATATCAATATTCTGTGTATAATTTTTTTTCATGTTGCCGGTGATTCTCTCTACTAGTAGAATGAATATCAAAAACTCACAAAACAGCAAGTATAATTTTTTCATGTCCAAAATTTTTTCATATTGCGGAAAGGAGTAAGAGACAAATAATCAAAGACTCAAAAAACCCACCTCTTGTTCTTCAAGAGGATGAATATACTTTGATGTGTGGGAGACAAACACTGCGCCATAGGAAGTATAATTTGTTCCTTTTAGATTGTGATTTTTGTTTGAGATTTTGACTCCCATCAGCTGGCCAGTTGTTCATAATGGAAGGGAGAAGATACCCTATTGTATTGAGGGGTGTGTTGGTATTTTCACATTAAAAATATATATTTAATTAAAAATTATATCTTACTTCGTACGTTTACCACTCACTTATCAAACGGGGTTTAAAATTTACTTTTAATTCTAATTTCACTTTCACTTGTATTTCCATGTATCAAACGGGGCATAAACACTTTTATGTCTGCTTTGTTCCCAAACATTATATTCTTACCCAAAATGATTCAAGCATAAAAAATATGCCACTTGTCAACCTTTCCACAAAAGAAAAACGGTCAGGCTATGCTTCAAGTTATTGCAACTAGTAACTATTCTCACCGATGGAGGCTGGTGAAAGAATCCAATATCTTGCAACACAGTGAACCAATATATAAATTTTCATTGAAAAAAAATTCACAATGCTACACGGTACTTCAAACAATATCGATTTCAGCAAGAAGACACCTGTACTAGAAGAAAAATTACAACCACTCCATATGTTCATTTTTTTGGTAAGAAAAGTTAATGCGCAGCTGGTTAGTCTTTTTTCGTTTGTTCAAAAAAAAAAATCCGTTTTTGATCCAACAAATTTTTTATTCAGACCACGATGAAGGGTTTGAATTTAGAGAGACGAAAGAAGAGAAAAATGAAACCTGTTCGTGCTGTCCCCGGATCTTCTTTTAACGGCAACTCCTCCGCATGTCTAATTACATTTGGATGTGGACTAAGGGTCCAAACCGATAACAAGGACCAAAATCAGTTTACAGTTTTCGTCCGCGAATTTAATTCAACCTGAAACATTAAGCAATGCTAACCGTCAATTGGGTTACTGATAATCTGTTCTTACATATTACTAATGTGTGAAAATGGTTTGTGGTTGTTTGTTGTTATATAAATACATCTATATAAATCGAGATAAAATTTATTTTTTTATATTTATCTTGTAAATTGTTAGAAAAAGTAGGTGCCAAAGTTAATCTAAATGAACACTTAATGATCCATTTAGACCTTTAGATTCAATGCATATTTTCAACGGTCAGATCTTCTAGTGAAAGAACAAATTACGGAGAGACAATCCAAATTCGTCCCTTTAAAGTTTGAAAAAATTGGGAGAAAATCCTTATTGGACAATTAAACAGAGAATGGAACCTGTTAAGTTACACATGTGAAAATTCAGTTGCATATATGGAAGCTCATGCACATAACGTGGAAGCTGAATTGCATGTTGTGGAAACTTAATTAACGGAAAGTCTTATTTTACAATTAATTATTGAATGGTGATTTTTTCGCAATACTTCCTTAAAGTTTTTGAATTAATACAAATTAAAAACTGGGCAACATTACCGGGACCATATAAATTTATGCTTTGGGTGGACGAGACTGCTAATAAATACTCTAACCTGGGCACACGGTTCCGTTGTTTCACTTATTTGCTCCAGCGATCTGTCCGTGAAGACTATGGCGTCCGTAAATTATCATTATCGATCGTTATTGTTACTATCATAGTACTGGTTCTACAAGTATATATGTCAATCAATCATCTATAAATACAAAGTACAATTGAGACCTAAATAAATTTCGGATATAACGTATCTAAGCTCAAATGCAGTAGAAGTACAACGGAAATGTTCTAATCTGAATCAGAATTTATTCCTTACTTGATGAATTAGTATCGTTAACTAATTGAGACCTAAAAACTTGCTTCCTTTTTCGGGCTTTTATATACTGCCGTACGATAATTGTCATACCTCCTGTCTCTGCACTGCAATCACTTCAAGATGATAATTATCCTTTCATAAAAGTGATATCAGATAATGATTTCCGAAAAATGTAATAAAAATGATTTTAAAAAAAATGAAAAATAGTTTGAAAAAGATAAAAAAAAAAATACTTTTTTAAAAACTATGATTTTTAACTCCAAATCATAATTTTAAAGGCTAATAGTTATTGTAGAAAATTTGAGAGTGGTTTATACTACTCACATATAATCATAATTGTAAGGTTTAAAAGCTATTTTGAAATTTGGTTGGATGTTTATCTACTCTGTAAACCATGATTAAAACCAAAATCATGGTTTGAAAATGGTTGCCAACCACACAATGTTTGAATTAACTTTTGGATAATAGTTTGTAGAAAAAAAATGATTTTAGAAAATATATTTTAAAAAAAAGCTTTAGAAAAAGTAGAAAAAAAAAACAGTTTTTAAAAAACTATGGTTTTAAATCCCCAAACCTTGATTTTAAAAGTTAAAAGCTATTTTAGAGAATTTGAGAGTGTTTGTATAACTCACAAAAAACCTATAATTTTAAAGGTTAAAATTTATTTACTTTATTTTTAAAATCATGGTTTAAATCCAGCTATGTTGCCAAACACACAAGATTTCCAGGAGTTGCAGATGTTATACTGGATTTATTTTATTTTATTTTATTTTGCCGAAGTTCCTGGATTTGACTATAGGAAGGATTGTTTCTCTTCACATCTGTTAACTATTTTTAGCTACAGAAAATGATGGAAACAGAAGGCATGTAATTAAGTGGAAAAGTTCCATCGTCCCAACCATAAGAGGGAATCATCCCTTTCCTTTCTTGAACACCAACCATCTCTCTAACCAAAGGTTCTCTCTCCTTTTCTGTCTCCATTTTCTTCACTGTCTTCTCACTTCTTCAGCTGTCTACTATTTATCTCCTTACTCTGATTTTCTAAAATTTTTTTCCGTTTATCTTTCTTTCCATTGTTTTCCTTCCTTCCTTTCTTCATTTTGGTTTCACTTAGCTGCGTCCATTAGGATCTAAACGGCAAAATCCAAACGTATTCCAATCCCAAGTTTCACATATACCTGTAGATATGTGAATGAGCTTTAGTTGCGGCGTCACTTTATTCTGGGTTGACTATTATCTCCAGATCTGAAAACCTGGGCGTTTCACTAGGGTTTTCGTCTGCGACTTGTTATTGACTACTCCAAATTTTGGAGACACACTTTCCTTTACTTATTTCTGAGTCAGGCGCCATCTTCTTGATATTTTATGTAAGGTTATAAATCTGAGAATTCGAAGAGAAGAACAGCTCTGATCTGTATTTATTTTTCTTGGTTTTTCTTTCCTCGCAGAGACAGAGATATATATTAATTACATAGAAGATGGCGAGGGAGAAGATAAAGATAAAGAAAATAGACAACGTGACGGCGAGGCAGGTGACATTTTCGAAAAGAAGACGAGGGCTCTTCAAGAAAGCGTCGGAGCTTTCGGTTCTATGTGATGCTGAGGTTGGTCTCATTGTCTTCTCTGCTACTGGCAAGCTCTTTGAATATTCCAACTCCAGGTACCATACAATGTCTTCTAATTCACTCGTCTTATAAACCACTTTTTTTTCCTATGGCCTTCTCATAATGTTTGTTCGCCTCCATGAAAATATACATGTGCCTGTTCCCTCTTAATTAGTCTCTATTTCTGTGTTTGTGGGAGACAAAGGAGTGAGTTTCGGAGTTATCTGCTGAAGTCTCCGAACTGAACAAAATTCCTCGTATTACCCGTATCTCTCTCTCTTGATATTGTGGAAATTCATAGTTTAATGGCTAAGCCTTCGGTTGGATGGCATTTAATTTAATTGGTAAAGGAAAACAGTAACACAACTTGGGTGTGTGGTTTTAAAATTAAGGCCACCTTGCTCTTGCGAACCGGAAAAGCCATTTGCTCCTTTCTTCTAGGCTCTACATCGATATGAATAATAATTCAAACCTCCCATAGTCTGTCAGATTACGGACTGTTAAATATCGAACGGCTTGCTTACGAACTTATATGCTATATTTCGGTTCCAATATGTTAAATAAATATTAATCAAGTGGCGTCGTGACTGACCCACATATACTGTTGTACATTTACTTTCTTTCCTAGCTAACCAGGCTTAAATGTCTTTTGAGGCAACTGATTAAACCTTTGATTTAGCTCCACTAACTCTTAAGGCTCAGTGTGTGTGTTTGTGTAATTAAACTCATCGTATCCATACAGCTAGGGTCATATTCTGGTTGGCTTTAACATAGACGTATACTTCGGATTTCGAATATACATGTGCTTTGGAAACTATTATAATTAATCAGTTTAATTGTTTGCTTGTAGTTGAATTCATAAATTAAAATAAAGTGTATCTTATGTCTTGAGGTTGAGTATATCTCTCTTGTCAATTAAAGGCTTTCCTATAGATACCACATATGCTTGATCACAGCATTAAGCCTATAGTGAAATTTTATGGATAACTACAGGGAAAACATTGGCTATGTAGGTAAGCCATGAAGCCAAGGGAGATATGTCTTTAGCTTAAACTAGTACTGAAATTTACATAGATTTTATTAAGAGCTTGTTTGGAATGGTGATTGAGAGCATCTTTGGAAACAATTTCTATAAGTATTTTTACGCAAACCGAGATAAAATTCCTTTCACATACTTACCATGATTGTGTACAATCACTTTTCAAAAGTTATTCTCAAACATGCTCTGAAGCTTGAAAGACAGTTTTTCAATCATGATCTACGGATTACAAATTAAACATGTGAGATAAATTTTATTTTAATTTCGTAAAACTTATTTACGATGAACAGCTTCAAACAAGCACTTAAGTGATGTGTATTTCGCCAATTGTCTCACTAAGTTTAAACTCTACAGTCATCGGCATAGGTGATAGTGAAACAAACTACTCTATTCAAATGCTTCTGAGGTGAAAACTTTAGTTGCTTTAAAATTTGGTAATGATACAATTAATCTAATTGATTCAGCGAACCCCGTGATACGTCCCCTTTCTTGGATGGAAGTTATTTTCCTACTGTTGGAAGATTCATGAATCTAAAGCTGGCGTCACGGATATGAATATAGACCACCTAAGTGAATGATGATAAGAAAACAATTCATAAAGCCGAAACCAGCTTTTGATCTATACCAAAAGTTGAATCCAGTTTTATCCTCTCAAGGCTGCAAGTAATATTGTGTTACGTACGCATATTATATTTCTATAAAAACACTGAAATGGCTCCTCACGATCTTCTGCTGTAATAATTTAGGGCTCAAAAATTAGTGACTAGCTAGCTAGAAGCTAAGCGTCAGCATTAGGGACAAAAAAAAAAAAAGAAAAAAATCAGTTATTATTGGACAATATGTTTCGATTGATGCGGTTTCTATGGAACTTTGAACATTAGAGTCTGTACTACATATTATTTAAAATTTATAAATATGTAACCAAGGAGTAAGTTTTGAAGAATATCACTGTTCTAGATAGTGTAGTGATATAGGATCTTGTGGCCCCCCGATCTATACTGCAACGCATTTTTGCATGTTGGGTAATGGTTGATATGCGACATTGCTGGAAGGAAAATGATTTTAAAAGTGCGGTTAGTGAGAGTTAAAATTAATTATAATATGTAGAACAAGAAGAGATAAAATCTGACAGTACGTACGCATGCATGCTAGGTAGACACTATTGGTCATATATATAGACATAAACTGAATGTAAAGATTCAGGTCAAAGTTAGGTTTTGCTATCTCAAGGAAAAGCATGATATATACAAGTGGAGGGACATTAATTAATTTGAAAAATCATTTTCTTACTGAATAACTTGTTAACAAATGCCTAAAAAGTGTATTTAAAGTTCTCCCCCACAAACTCCATTAACTTTTTTAGACTCATTGTTCTTCTTTTTGGTAGTTTCAGCGCAAGTATGTATGTTCAAGTTCACTAAAGAGCTTTGAGCTTATTTTTATCGACTTTTTTTGTTTAACATGTGCGCCTTGTGCGATAGCAACTGCATAATCATATAAAGTCAGAGGGATATCATCTGATTGTTTTTATCACTTTGATTAGGAAGAACATTATATGTCTGAGATTAGCTTTTCTGTTTCATCAACGTTTAGCCTATAGACATTATACGACCCCTCATATATGTAGGCTTTTCTTATTTAATGAGCTCTCAATTAATCCCTCAAGGTGTCTGTTATTGATTCATGTACAAATATTTAATGGTTCTCTGATATCAATGAAGAGGGAACCACACAGAAGTTTTATCATTGCTTCGTTTTTGTGCTCGCGATATTAGTTTAATAACTACTTTTTCAAAAGACGATATCGCTCATAGTAATGTCAACGAACCATTAGATAATGCCATGTTAAGCATAATGATCTTTGTGAAGGATGGCTTCCTTCTTGTTCCTTCTATTACGTGCGGTATAAGGAAATTTCTGCATATGTTCGCTTAAAGGTGGACGCAATACTTGAGATTTTCAGACGTTAAAGGCAAGGGAATCATCAATCGAATCTTTAGGGCTCGCTTGTTTTCTTTATTATTTAGCATTCAACCTGTACTAGCTAGTTCCTCAAGTGCAATTATTTTAAAATCTTGATTTAAATTAACTTGAAGCTTCTAACATTTTCCCCCTTCTTCCTTGAATTTTTCAAAGCATGAAGGACATAATTACAAGGTATAATATGTACTCTCGTGACATCAACAAACAAGACAAACCTTCTCTAGAACTGCAGGTACATATAATCAACTTATGAAGGATTTTGATTTCTCTTGTGTGTGTGTATGTGTGTACTGATCTTGTTATGACCATTATTGTGCCTTTTGGGTTTCGCCGTAATGAAACTTGTTCAATAGAATTAATTATTTGAGGGGGTGTATTAATTAATTATGGGCAATTCTAATCTTCATTTTTCAGAACAACAGCGATAACTGCAAGTTGAGTAAAGAAGTCGCCGAGAAGACGCAACAGCTAAGGTATCTGAGGAATGTTGGATTGTTGAACGTGATGAGAAAGAGTAATAATTGAAAAATGAAGTTGGGATGAATATAATTGCACTTTGTAAAATATCAGTGTATGGGTTTGTTGATGAGCAGGCGCATGAAAGGCGAAGATCTTCAAGGACTTAACCTACAAGATTTGCTGCAGCTGGAGAATCTGCTCGAAACAGGACTCAGCCGCGTAATTGAGACAAAGGTACGCACACAATATATATATATATATATATATATATATATAAACCTGACCTCGTTAATCCTGACTGATAACAAACACGGTAACTTCGTATACGTCAATTCAGGAAAGTCGGATCATGGCTGATATCTCTGAACTTCAGGAAAAGGTTTGTTCAATACTCCTTTATGTTTCATAAATTTATAAACACATCACGCACGCACAGCTAATTTGAGAGCTTAAATTGAGCGTGGCTCATAACATTCAGTGAAATTGTACTGGAGCTCAAGGAATTTGTGCGTCTAAATTTACACGATATATAACTCGGACATCTCACAGCCCTAACCAAGTTTATTTTCTTTTGTGTGTACTCGTCATCTTGGTGGGAACATGCAAATCATCAAGGGAATCGAGTTGGTAGAAGAGAACAAGCGGCTGAAGCAGAAGGTGATGAATTAATTAATTAAGGAACTAGCTAGCTAGGAACATTTGTATTTAGCGTGTACATATCTTATATTCAAATTAGTCTTGTGTGTATATGTATATAATTTGAAGCTATTGATGGATGGCACGTAGATGGAGATGTTGTGCAGAGGAATAATGCAAGTTCAGGGTGCGGAGTCTTCAGATATTGGGATACAAGAAGAAGGCGTCTCATCAGATTCTATGGCCAACGTTTACAGCTGCAACAGTGGCCCTCCGCTTGACGATGATTCTTCGGACACCTCTCTCAAGTTAGGGTAATAATCTCTCTCTCTCTCTCTCTGTCACACACACACACACACACAAGAACCATAATTAACAACCAAGTCTCTCTGATAACTGGCTTCTCCTTCAGGTTGCCCTACTCCAACTGCAATGCGAATCTTTGACTGATAATTACTTGGTCTGTAACTGTAATAGCAACGTTTTTCCCGGCTAGCTATTACCTTTGTTTTAGTAATATAAACTATATTTATGTGTGTCATAGGTTTGTAATTTAATAATATATAAGCGTGGTGTAAGTTGAATGACAGTTAGAAAGTGAAAGATGTTAGTACTAATTATAATATGATTAACTTGTCCCTCGTCCTCTCTATCTGCCATCTATACATCGATCCGTTCTGTCGGTACAAGTTATGCTTTCATAAAGTTTATGTCACAATTTTGAGAGTATTGAGATTGATCTATTTTCATTTCGGCGATATTACTCCTAATCCTACAAGAAATGAATTTTTAATTCTGATAATGTTTTTTATTTTAAATGTTGGGAAATAAATATTCATGAATCAAATATCAAATATTAAATGCTGGATATGGTACGTAGTGGGGGCAATTTGTCCAATATCTTGGTATTTTAAGATAAAAATTAAGTTTGATTCAGAGAGAAAAGTGCTGAAACTTGATTTATATTTTTGAACAATTTTTTAATAAAAATAAGTCTAAATGGAGGTGTTGATAGGTTTTAAAGTATAAACTAATTAATATATGATATAAATTAGCAAGGTATTTTGGCCAAAAAAAAAATCAGATTTAGTGGGTCAAAGGCTGGTTAACAATTGACTGGGTGAAAAATTGAAAAATAATATTTTGAGATTAGAGAAGAGGTTGTGTAATATAAATGTTCAATGAAGGAGAAGTCTCTACGAATTTTTTTTTTGGCCTACCCCCGAAAGGGCTCCTCGGGTGGGATCCGGATTAGTCGGTTGCCTCGGGTTACCTGGTCCAGTTAGAAGTTCAGGGATCCAGTAAAGGGTGCCGGATACCGGGTGGTTTATACCAAAAAAAAAATAAAAATGGATTTTGTTATGTACATTTTTTTAGGGAAAGTTATGTAGAGCAAGGAAAAAACAATATTTAGTTAAAGTTGTTTTTATATCTATGTTAAATTCTTTAATCACATATGATCATGTCTTATTTTTTGAAATTCTATCATTAATTTATAAATCAACATGAAAATTAGCAAAAAAAAATGAAAAATACAGGACATGTATCCATGTATGATTTGATTTGAAAATTTGATATTAGTATTTTCCATCAATTTCGGATTTTCTTTGCATGTAAATCAACAATGAATTTTGTTTCACGATTTACGATTATGATAAATGATGTTTTAACTTCCGCCCCAAAACTCTAACTTGGCTAGCTTGTCTCTATCAGTATTTAAGTTCCCGAGTGTTCTCACTTGTCATTTTAGCTTTGACCGTCAAATAGATAGAAAGTCCGAACCGACTCCCTTGGGTTGCAGGTCGACTCACCCCCAACCTTTAACACGAAATTAAAAGATCGAGGTCGACCTTGATGGTCCTCAGGTTTTTAGCGTTTCACTAAACTGTATTTGGATCGTTACATGTGCCCCAGTCAGCGAATCAAAATCCTTTAAATCTCGTTCTGAATTTCTTGTTAGCATCCAACCCTTGAATCAACAAATATTTACATACACGAGCAATCAGCTATTGGGAATTCAATGCACAATAATGCCAGCTTTTGAAAAAACGGCTGGATCACTTTCTGCATGTATAAATTTAAGAGGCATATGCTTAAACATCGAACATCTACACTGCGATTCCAGCTAATCGCTCTGCTGCTTGGTAGAAATTTGACCATCTTTTTTATCCTTGCCAGCAGATCCATTTCCATTTCTTTGGGCAGCAAATTCTTGTGCTTCTGTGGGAATGGGAGGTGGAGGTGGAGTCATTTCTTCGTCAATTGGAAGAGTTCGTTTCGACCCCTCTAGGGCAACACCAAGAACAATATTTTCTTCCAAGGAAGGCCTGGCCGGTGAGGAGGATACGGCATATTTGTCTTCATCCTGCCTTGCCTGTGAAGATGTAGCAGGAGCAGTATCTCCCCTTCCAGCAAACTCGGGTGAAGAAGCGGAAGAATTTTCAGGGGTAACACTTTGAGCAAGGTCTTTATTTACCGGGGCAGCAGGCCCCTTTCCTGCATCTCCTGTACTTTCCTTTTTGGGAAGCGGGCTTTTGGATGCCATCTGGACAGTACCATCAGAACCCATATTCTGAGCTTGTGCTTCGGAGGTTGACTTTAATTTATCCCTGGAGTTTACACTGGATGTTGATGTCGCTCCAAGATTGTCATCTTTGGAATCAGATGTCAATGTTTCATCAATTTTGGCATCTTTTTCTTCACTTGGTCGTGTTGAACGAGTAGAAGCCTTGGTTCTATCTTCGCCATTAACTTTGGAAGGTGGCTCTATCAGTAGAAAAGGGCGATTCGAAGCTGCTCTGGAGCGAGTAAAAATGGTGTCGCCAAATGGTATGTTTTCCAAGTCAGCCTCACTGTATATTTTCTGGACTGTGCGGATGGGTGTGGCTAGCCGGGCTCGATGATGACTAATAACTCTCAAAAGATCCATAAGGATGGCCTCCTGTTTTATTACCAGTAAATTGCCCAAAGTGAGACACGCAAACAGAAGAACTCGAACATAAGGTTAAAGGAAGAATCACAATTAGATACCCATCAACGGACATAATATCTAACAAATCCCAAGAACTTATCAATGACAAATGGAAGAGGCTTACTGACAAATACTTGAGACTTGTCAGATATCATATACCTTGGTTGAGACCTAACTGTGATTCTGCCTATTAGGTTGACAACAGGGGTATTTGGGTCCAAATCCTTTTTCACACGGCACATGAAAACCCACAATACACAATGGAATCTAAAACCATACTAAACTAAAACTAGGCTTCAGTATCTTTATATTCACATTTATAAAGATGTCAACAGGTACAAAGCATACCGACTACTTCGAATTTATCTTACCTGGACACAGAGGTATTCTTCAAAATGTGAAGTTTTAACAAAGCAAGATACTAATATCTGCAACAAGAATATCATTATAAGATAAAAAGGGAGGGGAAAACACCCAGCGAGAAACAAACATTAACCGGGGGGGGGGGGATTATGGGGGGGGGTGGCGAATGGCATTGATATCTATCTTCAAATGCCTCAAGTTTAGAGATATGACATAAAAGACAGATCAAACCTAGCATAGCATAAGTAGAAATTATAAAAATCTTTGGCCACAAGAGAAGATAACTAAGATTTAGGAGACTTTTATACACAATCTGCTATAAACATGTTTGCAAAGCAGATCATGACGTTAATTGTAATACCAAACAACTGAGTGACTAACAGTAGCAAAAAACTAAACCTAAAGGTAACCAGGTATAAATTTTGATGACAAATTAATTGGACACCAGAACTACATAATAAACTCATAGAATTTCATTCCAAAACGGACAACTGAGGGCTACAATAAAACAGAAGGATAAGAGAAACAGCAGAAAGGAACTTTCCCAATGCCATCTTTCTCTCAAAATAGTACACAACATACAAAAAGCGGTGGAGTCAGAGTAGAAGTAAAGGAAGAAACAAGATAGTGGAATTTTTATGATTATTTCATAGACAAATCAGGCAAATGAGACACTTACCATAAGAGACTGATTTTCAGTATTGACATGCTCGAGAAAAACCCTTCTGTGCAACTTTTGTTGCTCCACCAGAGGATTTTTGGCCAAAACTTTGCGCATATCAGCAACAATATTCTGAATAAGGATGATAGTCATGAAATAACCTTAGTTTTGAATTACAATGTACTCACTGGGGTGAGGTGGAACAAGTTTGCAAACAAATAAGCTGAAATTGCTCACATTAATCTTGTTAACATCTAAGTGACTAATAGCGAGGTGAGTCTTGATACGCCAATGAGTTCTCTGAGTGAGATTCCGCACAACATTGACAGTGAACTTGTGATTAGGAATATGAACTGCCTCACGATCATCACCTCTCACTATTGTTGGTGACCACCAACCTACATGCTGGAGAAAATGTGGAATTTTGACTACATCTTATTACAACTAAAGATAAATAATAAAGAAAACCTACAATTGATATTACTACTTAAATTGGTCACACTCACAAAAAACATAGAGACCACATATGGAAAAATAATCGAACAGCATCATTAATTCTATGTTAGAAATGATATGGTACGGAAAAGCTAGGTACAAACCTCTACTATACCAGAAACTTCATACCCATCAATCTTTGTTTTAATCCACTCATTTATAACAAATGGCCGGGTTGCATGAATCATTACACTTGAAAGGAAGTTTGTAAATATCTGAATGCATAAAACACATGAAGTGAGAACAGCAGAAAACAAGAACCATTCAATTGATAACGACAATGTTAGATGACTTAGTCATATAAAAGTAGATGAAATTCAATATAATGATGGTCCAATAATGCAAAAGAAAGAGGATCTGAACCTTCCATTCCACAAACAATATCAAAGAAACTGTATTGTACCTCCCGGCCAGCTAGTGTGAGCAGTACTGTACCCAAACCACCAGCAGTTACCCACTTCTGTGTGGAGAAACCTAGCAGCTCCATGAACAATGATACAGCAGCAACCCATACAGCAGTATACACAGCTTTCCCAGCAAAATCAAAGCCCATCTGTCATTTAAAGTACAATTTGTTCCTAAATGATACTCGATTTTACACTTCAGAAATGCTCTCGAGCCAAGAAAAGGAAATTAAGAAAATTGAAAGTTGGGACTCCCTAACCAAAAGATCCAAAACGATGAAAAGAATTCTATGATCTCAGACCACATCTTTATAAATCCATAAACTGAAAAACCAGTTGTAAATAATTATTCATAATACCAACTTAATATTTATCCAAACGTCATTTATTTTCCTTATCTTTCTTTGGCTCATAAAAGCCCTTCTTACATTCATTTGAATAACAAAAATAACTTAACCATCGGTATTATTGCATCAAATTGCAAACAACAAACAATAAAGTCATGATAAGCTAGGGGGCAAACAGCATAACAGAAACATACATTTCTTGCATCACTGGACTCGTTTGCCTCCATAAAGAATTTTTGTGCTTGTTGAATTAAGCTGAAATCAAGAAGCACAGCCATACAATATTATAATTTGAATAAGGCATAGCAAGATAGAGCAACACAAGGAAAAAAATTTAAAATGAAATCATTAAATACTACATTTTTACGACTGACACTAGCAGGGCACTGAAACAAACGAATCAGTCAGCATGAAAATAGTTCCTAAACAATATAGGAATATCTAACCATATCTTTTTTAAGGTGAAAAATAATTCCAACAATGTAAAATATTAAAACCATGTTTCTGTAAGATACAAAAATAATGACAACTAAGTTGATTTGTCAATTTCTCATGACACAATTTAGCCACTAATCAAATTTACCTTGAAAAACAGTAAGCAAATGAAAGCACAGTTGACAAAGATCTCGTAAAATTCAGCAGCCGTTGCTTCACTGCCTGACTAGCTTCTGATGGTAGGGTTAGTGGATCTAGTGCCCTGACACAATATGCTGTAGTTAATACCAATAGGACTGGGATCTAAAAGTGGATAATAAATAATAGTTGATCCAAGCAAACCTGCAGACAAGCATAACCCCAGTCCACAGCAGCAAAGGCTGAACATAAGACGTCATAACATAACACGAACTACTTTTCTTCCAACTATTATCATTCCTCTGCAAAAATCAATCAATTATAGTATCAGTGCTCAATCAGATTTAAACAAAATCATGGATAATTGATAAGAATAGATGGTAGCTACTTGGAGAAATATAATCCTGCACAGACGCATAAGAGGTTCAAGACCACAAACAGCAAAGGCAATGACACCAAGGGCAGGGATCAACTGAGTAGTGACAGGGCTACCTTGCAAAGCATCATATGAGCTGCATCGTACATTTAAGAATAATTAGCTTGATGGATATAATATATTCAATGATATTGAGACAAAAAGGCAGAAAACGTAACAAGAACAGCACTAAAATAACCCCAGCTGACATGAACTTTTTAACAATAACAATTACAAGTTCATATACTAATCAAACTAGATTCTCAGTTCAGTAACTGCCAAATTTCTACTGCTCCTAAAGGAAAAGAGAGAAACGTGTTCCAGCAGATGAAGTTAAAGGGTACCGACAAATATCTCTAATACAAGGTATTAAACAGGTCGATAAGCATCAGGAAGCACAGAAGTAAGTATGCATTACACTATATTACTGACAACAAATCAGTGCTTGGAGAGAAGAATCAAAATCAAAGTGAACAAGATATCAAAGAAAGTATGCGACAAAAGACATTTTAATATTTTATACACTACAGTTATGTTTATGGAAGTCATAATATGTGCCAAAAATACTCATTACATAAGCATGATTACATATATTTATAGTACTAGTTATAGGAATAAGAAAGTAAAAGGTACATATCTAAACAAACTTAAATTTTATTTTACAATGATAGAGGGTGATGTCAAACAATTCGTATTCATCTATGCAGGGGCATGTCAATGATTTGTCAAAACTTTCCACGACAGAGGAGAGAGAGAAGGAGACCTTTTCAAGATAACAGAAGCAGATTTCGTTAATGCTGTCCAACGCCCTCCGCCTGGTATTAATATGGAACGGCACAATAAAACGTTACATCTGGTAGTAACAGGTCTTAGTGGGGCATGTACTTTACTTAAAAGATGGAGAGCTGAAGAATCACGCCTCTGTTAACACATACAATGAATCCAATTCCAACACATAAGTACAAAAATACCTATACAGAAAGAGCAATACAAATGAAACTGACACGAAATAGCAGTTCTGGCGAATAAATAGCAACATGACAGACAGGTACATCCAACAAATACTAGGGATGGAAAGAGTAGAACTTTTAATCCATGAAACTGAAAATCATACCAAACCATGCGGCAAAAGATTGATGGTAACCAATCGACTAATTCCCGTTGGTTTCTGCAAAGGAAGACGGAAATGAAAATCAGCATTCTAAAATCTGAAGTCCAAACAGACAAGAACAGTGGAAAACTTCGGATATTTCCGAGGGGAATCAAATGACAGCATACATGATGAAAACTGCAACATCCACCATTATCATAGGCCTTAATGTCGTGACACAGCTGCATTGAACCTACATAGGCCATTATTGAAATGAAGTGGGAGGTCAGGCAATGAGCACAATATCATATCTCGTATCAAAACCAGTAGATCCTTTTAACCCAAAGCTAGTGTATGTTAAAGTAACGACATAGCAGAAAAGGTTTTAAAGGGGAGCGGAGAAGTACACAAGGAAGAGAGAGAATAATGGCATTAACACGAGAAGGAAGTACATAAATTGATCGCAAGCGTTTTTCATCTTTTGGAAACGAAAATAATAAGAAAATGTAATTTCTTGTCTCAAAACAATTTCACAGTAACTGAACTAACCTAAGTGATTTTGCAACTGCATTAAAAAAAGAAAAACCTAAGTTAATACAACATAGCTCATGAAATTCGAGGCGGAATCGATAAATCATCCATCAGCACGTCACTCGGCAGTCCTAAAGAACTCTTCAAGAAATATATGCATATAAAAATAGGAAATCGTTTGATTAAAAACAAATTAAGAACTGGCTTTCAAAGGAAGAAGGAAAAACCTGATTGTTACTGGAATTCCCAAGTTCCTGGAGATTGAAGAAATTTCCTGGACAAGCTACTCCCAGGGAATTATGAACAGATGCTGCGAGAAGGGGTAAAAATTATCAACAAAAGAGGAAGGATGAAGATGTTTGCGTCGCAGCAAGAAATGGTGGAAATTTCCGAATGATTTATCTGTAATGGCCTCTGATATTTTAGAGTCGTGAGGAGGTAAAAAAGCCAGACGCGGATGACTTGAGCCCTCCTGCTAACTTGCGCCAATTCGCGAGTTTATTCTGCGTGGTCCAATCAAAACGCAGGATTTCGGATTGATTTGGCTCTTATTAGTGTTGCCCGCGAATGGCGAAGTTGTGGTTTTTTCTTTTTCTTTTTTCCGGATCCAAGGGAGTCGTGGATTTATGTGGCGCCTAGAAGATGATAGCTAACGTCCCCGGCATGCGTGTCCTATCAACTTTTTATAGTGGAATATAATAATGTGTGCGCACGCTTTTAAATTAGATTACTTGTTGGTTGGCAAAAAAAAAAATAAAATTAGATTACTTATTGTGCCCTCTCCAGAAATATAACAAACTTGGATTAATTAAGATGAGGACATCAAAATGAGGCTCAAGCAATAGAAATGGGAGGAGAACAGCTAAACTGAAAGTCCGTGTTTTTTTTTTCAGACTAAGAAATTACAGAGGTTTTAGAGATGATGAGAAAAGCATTGGTAGTGTGTTACCCACCGCTCTTTATTGCAATGGGTAATAATAAAAATTACTTTTTAAATATGATATATAATTTAAAAAATAAGTATATAGAAAGAGTTTTATTTTATTTTACTATGTAGATATATTTTTATAATTATCACTGCGATGAACCGTCAATATATTTCAAAATTAAAAGAGGAAATAGAAAAATCCCAGTCAAAAAGGAGGGGTAAAGGAAGTAGAAAAATCTCAGCCTGAATTGAGTGGATAATGGAGCGCGCGAATAGCAAGGTAATGTGTCCCAATCAGTCACGTGCAATAATTCTTAGAAGGAATTGTGATGTCACTTATTAAATTTTGATGAACAATTCGTAATGATTGAGAGTGATTTCTTTTATTATTATTAATTTTTTAATGACAACCAGGCCTCGTTTAATTGTTGTGTGAGTGAACTACTTTACGGTATCGTATTTTATTATCCAGTACACACTATGGTTTATTATAATTTATTCCATTTTACCAGCTTGTGTTTGTACATGATGTAACATTTGTTTCCTTTAAAAATAGTTCTTTTAGAGTGTCGTATTACGTATGAGATCATGGTAAATATTCTTAAAAAAAATGATCGTTAATAAATAAAAGGATAAGTACCACATTTTTCCGCTGCATTAAGAACTAGCTAAGTGTGCACTTCAATAAATAGATAAATTAATTATTTGTAAAAACAACCGATGTTAGCCAGCGAATCACTACCAACAGCTATTAATTGAACATGATCGGAAACTTTGTCGTTAAATCATAATTTGGACACCATGCATGCCTGGGTACCAATGCAGTGATCCATGCAGGTTCTTCACAGGATGGAGGCAGCGATGGTTGACAGCAAAAGAGAGGATGAACAGGGAGAAGACTTTAGACAGCAGTGATGATGCTGTGAGTGGCTGAACGACCATACACTCTGAACGTGGAACCCTTGCATGGGATCGATGCAAAGTGGCACTGATGCGTTTATTAAATCATTCAGTCCCATGACAAACTTCGTATGCGGATTTAAACTTGCCACACGTATATTAAGCTTTTAAGAAATTATTATTATTTTTATTAAGCATAGAAATTGACCTTCTGGAAGTAATTCTATCTAGGATACTATTAAATTTTAAGTGCAGATGCCCCTTACAAATTCGAATCTTGATGTGTTGGATTATAGGGTCAAAAACTATTTTCCATTTATACAAAAGATATGGTTTTTAAGCTATTTCCATTGGCAGAACATCCAATCAATGTGAGAATTAGATGGATTTGTATGGTACAAAATTAACAAAAAATGACTACACTGTTTAAGTTTGTAATTGCAATGCAATTCATGACTCAGGCCGGTGCATTTTTTATCCTACATAATCTCCCAAACTAATGAGTTGGATTATAACACAATTAACAACAAGTGTTTAGTTCATAAATATTTTAATTTTCGAACTTTAATTTATTTAATTTCCCGTCTCTATAATTTACCGAGAGTTACAGTGGAAAGATTAGAGTTATATTAGCTTTTCCACTTAATAAAATAGCTAATTGACTTTTTCTATTAGAACGAGAAAGTTAAATATATTATTTTAAAATATTGATTTATGTGTATAATTAGATTATAAATTAATTTATAAGTTAAATGAATTATTTTAAAGAAAAATTATAAGTATAAATATCTTAAAGTAATATATTTAATTTATTTAATCTTTAAAAATATATATAACGACATCAGAGGCAGTATTTTTTACTTATAATAATTATAATTATTACTTATTAATTTATTATATTAGTCCCATATCCTGTCCCTCCCTCACTGCCATCGCAGAAAATTTGAATCAATCTCTTTCCCTCCAGAGGCTTCAATTACGCCGACCGGTGCACATTGCTCACGACCATTCCTTGAGAGTTAATACTTTCGGTCATAAAAATCGTATGCTCTCGGAAGTTCATCTTGCCAATTAGCCCCTCTTTCCTTGGATCGTTTCAGTTTTCGAATCACACTTCCAAACCACTCTTCCGTTTTCCCTGTCGCTGGGACGACGATGCAGAAGGCGAATCGCCGATCCAAGCAGTCGAGTCCAGTCAAAACCTGTCAAAATGAAAGGCAACAATACGAGGAGAGGATTCGCGAGCTCGAACGACAAAACACAGCGTATCAGGTCGGTGTATTTTTTCATCAATCTAGACTTGTTTGTGACCTGAATGATGTTCCAATTGTTTGCTAAGATGATGTTGAAAAAGAATTAGAAGTGTTTGACTCTACTTTCCGATTTGTCAGATAGAGATCGAGGAACTGAGGCAACATGCAGACGGTTCATCTGCTCCGAACAACGGGTTAGAAAAGCTTAAACAAGACTATCTTCAAAAGCTGAATGCACTTGAACTGCAGGTGAGCATTTGTTCCGACAATGAAAATGAGTCTGATAATTGAACCATGGTTTGTTACAGTATGCGCTATTACAGGCTGCAGAGTTGAAAAAGAAACTGAACTCTCAGTCCCAATTCTCAACCCAAAGGAAAAGAGTTGATGATGCAACAAAGCAGTCCCAATTTGAGATTCAGTGTTTAAAGGCTCAGAAGGTGCCATGTTTATGTGGATTGACATATATATTGATAAGAGTTACTATAGTCTTTCTCAATCTCTCTTTTGCTCTGAGTACTGACGTTTGAGTTCATACAAAGGTTCAAATGCAATGTAAGATGAAGCTAGAGTCTATGCAGTCTAGATCATGCAAGGCCTCACTGGAAAAAGAAGTTCTTCAGGTAATGATCACATTGGTAAAGAAAAAAATGTTTTGGAAAACTACCCAGGTGTTGCATCCACCATCTACAATTATTGCAAGACGCTAATGAAAATTCCCCTCTGCATCGTCAGCTTAAGAAAGAGAAAAGAAAGAGTGATCATGAGGTTCAGAAGCTGCTGGCTTCAAATCTGAGACTTAAAATGGTTGGTCTATGGACTTTTCAAATGTTTCCCTCTCTAATCACTGTGGTTGTTGCTAATTATTATTCTTACAGCTTCCACTTCCCCTTGAGTTGTCAGGTACTGCAACGCAAGACAGAAGAAGCTTCTATGGCTACCAAACGGCTAAGGGAGATGATACAATCTCGAAAGGCTATATCAAATAGGGCAGGTGGTTAGAAGACCAATACTCAGTCTCCCATTCTTAAGACTTCACACACACAACACCCCCCCCCAACCCCAAAAAAAAAAAAAAAAATTCCAAAAAAAGGGTTCTACCCTCTAATTAGAAATTACTTGTTTTGTTTGGTTCTCATTTAGGCATCATGAAAGTCAATGATCGGATTCAGGTAATTCACAAACCCAATAAAAATTGCCATAATATTTTGTATATAATATATAAATTTGTTGCGATCTGTAGCTTATGAACTGTGTCAGCTCTTCTTTCTGGCTGTGATCTAAGCCTATTACAGGAGAGATACTGGTACATGGCATGGGAAAACTTTATAGTTTCACGTTAAACTCTAAGATATCCATTTGTTTTCTGGTGAGCACTTCACGTGTGATCGTGATGCTAGCCAATATGGCGCTTGCTCTTAAATCCATTTCTAAGATATCTACGTTCAGTTGGATGCTATGCGGTTCATAGTCTTTGCTACGGATTGCATCAAATCATGGCAACCCATAACTTCTCTTGCTTCTTCCCTTCATAATTATCAACTCTGCCTTGTTTGGCCTTTTTATGGTTCAAAAAATTGACAGGGATCTGATTGTTTTGTTAAAACGTGATATGTTATGCAAATGAGTGTGGAATGTCAAGATTGTTCTCCCTCAGTGCATATGTTTTGCAAATAAAACTTGTTCCTTGTACTTACTTTTCAATATTCTGTTCTGGAATTGATATCTTCCCATTAATTATCACTCAATTACTTATGTCTGAATTTAGTGGCCTGCAAGAGGAATCAATGATCTACAATGTGCTGTTTAATTTCCAGAGGGAAAATGCTTGGGAAATGTTCTCCAAACGAGTCCATAATTAACTTTTAGCATTGGTTAGGTTTGTGTCTTCGGATCCAACCTTTCATAACTTCCTTAAAGGGGTTGGTGCAGGCTGCTGAACGTGAGCTAGAAGTCACAACACAGTTACACGAATTATGTTCTCAATATGAATACCAAATTGAAGAGTAAGCTTAAACTTCTCCTTCCATTTCCGTCTCGTTCATATGTTCGCTGAGTAGCATCCACTGTAAGAAAATGATAAAACTTTGATACGTTATATGACAGCCTGAGAATGAAATTATCAATTTCATCTTTTTTTTTTTTTAAATGAATGTTAATTCAAAAAGCGTTTTAGTTGAAGCACAGAGTTCTACATTTTGGTTTGTTCAGGATGACTGATGAGATCGCAAAGCTGAAGGAAGAGGCTGAGATACAGGGGCAGCAAAGGTTAAGGTGCAAAATGGAGTTCAGTTTTCCCTCTGTAACTTACTCACATTATATATCCATACCTCGCTGAATTTTTTTAACTTCTTTCTCCGTTGCTATTCAAAGGCCTCTATTGCAGCATGAAGATTGTGACAGTTCGAAACAAGATTTAGATATTAAAGATCTGAAGGAACAAGTACATGGCCTAGATTGCCTACTTAAACAGTTGCGTTTACAAAAGAAGCTTAATCACAAGGATGAGATGCAGGTTTGTACCATTGACCTCACACGAGATCTGTTAAAGGAACTAGGAACACGCATGATTCAAAAGATTTGTTCCATATGCGGCGATATTTGTTTTTCTGAGTTTTAAAGCTTAATTACGTCGAATGCGATATCTGGTGAACTGCAGAATCTGGTTCGGCCTCTTTTCTCTGATGGTAATCATGACAAGCTAGGAGAAAAAATGAATACACCTGAACTGAACCTATCCAGTGAAACAGAGGTGAAGAGGGATAAATCTGGTGGGCTATGCTGTTCATGCAGTAAAAAGTCTCTGTGTAAGACCAATAAATGCAGATGCCGATCTGCAGGAGGAAGCTGCGGAACATCATGTGGCTGTGCACGCTTCAGGTGCACAAATAGAGAACTGAATTCTGGGGCGGAAGATGAACCACCAAAATCAGAAAATACAGAAAATGTCAAGACTGCTTCAGCTATTGATATAGTGGAGAACGGAAGCATGATCGCTTCTGAAGGTGCAAAACTACTCGAGAATGCACTTCTTGAGAAACCTGCTGCCGTTAGGGACAACCAGAGACGCAAAAAGAAGCCATTATGTGACATTCAGAACTCGCTGGTACTCTCCATCCCTTGTCCTCCTGGTTTTGCTGGTTCATTTTCTATGGGCTCTCTTCTCTTTTCGCTTTCCCTTTAATTACCATTTGCATATTTGTCCTTGCTAAAACCTTGTATGTCCGATGGCAACCTGAATATCCTCGTGAGAAAAATATTCGTTCTCTTTATTTCAGTTGCCGCCAATTTTGTGTTCTGACTCTCGTTATCTTGCCTTCTCAGTTTTCTAACTAGTTTAGTAATTGGCCGAAAATTCATGACAGGATGATTTGAATGCTAAGATACCAGCCAAGAAAAAGAATTGGACGAAGCCTGCAATTCAACTAGTCACTAAGGATCCACACTCCTCCCTACCAGAAAGTACCAACCACCCCGATGAGGATTAAGATCGCGTGATATAGCCAAAAAGAGAGAGAGAGAGAGAGAGAGAAAAGGTCAGGCAGGTTGGTGACACAGGCCACATCAGCCTGAACACATAATTTGTTTTTTTTTTTGGAATTACCGTGAGATTGAGGTTGCAAGTAAATGATTTAATTATTCAAAAGTCTAATAATATATTAATAACTGAAGAACCTAATTTGAGAAGTTCTAACATTTTTATTCCTTCGCTTATCGTCGAAACTTTCTGAGTAATTAATTTCCTTCCTTGAGATCTAATAGTGATTACCTTTTTGGTCCCACTTTCAAGTCCACTTTGGGGAGTTAAAAGGAAATGACAAATTCGTTACCCGTGCATTGAAAAAAGGAGTGTCAATTTTTAAGTTATTTGGGACAACACGGGAATTTCCAGCTAACGAGTGCGATTGAGAGAATTTGGGGCCCTTTAACGATTTGTTTACGAGTGTTTTAAGTTCGTATTGTCTGGTGTGTAATGTGAGTACATGCTTATCTCATCCCTTATCAACGAACAGGTGTACAATAATTCATGAGACAGCTTTGTCAGTTCGCACAACATAGAATAAGCACCAGAATCTAATAGCCCGTTTGGTTTAATTACATAAAAGAGGTTTACATGTAATCCTGATGCATTCTATTGATTACGTTGTTTGGTTGGTATGGTAATGCAATCGAATGTAATATTGATTACAACAGATTACATCAAATCAAGTAATCCCCATTACATAGCTTTGGCTGTGTAATCCGGATTACAGCTTGTATGAATTAACATATAAGTACTTGTATATTTTATAAATCAGTATTTATACATTTATATAATTCATTTTTAGTCTTGATAAAGTTAAAAAGTTTATTTCACATTTTTTTTATTTTTTATAAATAAAATATAAATTCTATTTCATGATTCCTTAATAACATACCAAACAAATGCTATGTAATCGTCATTACATTACATTACATTCCCATCCATTACATTCCATTGCATTACTATGAACTCTGTGAACCAAACGGGCTATAAGAGTAATATATGGATGATCTAATTTCGTAGCATCGAAGAATACAGAACTCAAGTGCTCATACCCACAGCAACAAGACTAGAGTTCGACTCAAGATTCATCATGACTTAACACATAAATCCTGAGTCACGTGGCCTCTTAACCACGTTGTAACCAAAACAAAAACTAAATAGAATGAGCTTATAGATCAACAATAAGCCTCTACGCTAGATGTAAAAGCGTTATAAACATAACGTTTGATTAGCGCAGCGCTGAGGCCGGGAATGATGGGATCGGGTTCCTAAAACCCCAATTCACTCGCGAATTACACAATTTAGATTTCAAGATATCATGCTCACACTACCTAACTCAGCAATGGCCACCACTATGGGGAGAATTTCATGATAATCACCACCTTCATTGGATTTCAAGCTTTGTTACCCAATAATTTAGTTGGCTCGCTACGCATGCTGACCCAGTGGAACCATAGGAGCTAAACTTTTTGATTGCATTTTCTACTCCAAGAAATTCATATACATCCTCATCAAAAGCTGTACTTATACTCCTCAGCTCATCAAGACTCAGGTCCTGAAGTTGGCATTTCTTTGACACGCACATGGCAACAGCTCTTCCTACAATATCATGAGATGTCCTGAATGGGACTTCCTGTATGTGAAAACAAAGGGGGTAAGATTTGAAGTTTTTATACACCAGTCTTTTGGGTTGTTGTTAGTTCACAAAAAGCTGTGGCAAATGCATCATGGTTTTTTTTTTTTTTTGGGACCACAAAATGCATCATGGTATTAGAAACCAGAAAATTGCAACAATGTCAACACTGCACCCTTATGCATGCTTGTTAAAAATGGATTTCAGTTGGTGAAATCTTTCATGCAAAGAAATGGTTTTTGGTATGGAGCCAATGCAGAGAAATGGTGGAAAGGTGGGAGAACAAGCTTCCCCTCCAAGGTAGTGACTGGACAAAGACAGTTTTTTTTTTTTTTTGGGGAAAATAAGGCAAGCTGAAGCTTGAATGTATACAAAAGGAATTAATAACTCAGACACAGCACCATGCAGTCCTATCATGCATGTTTCAGTCCCAATAATTTCAATAACCAAGGTTCAAAAAACTGGACCGGGCATTGAACCGGGTGAGACAGTGGTTTAAGAGTTGATGGTTCAGACCAGATTCAAGCCGGAATTAGACCGGCTATATTAAAATAATATAATTTAATAGATTATATTTTATTTTTAAAAAAATTAATGGATAAAACCTATAATATTATTTTATTTTACCCATGTTTTAAATTTTTGGAGTTTAATTAAACATCAGTGATAAAAAATTGGGATAAAATGAATTAATTTTATCTTATATCCTCATGCATAAATTTGTTTAAATAGAAAACATAAAATTAAAGACTAACTTTGTAACCACATTTTTTAAAAAAAATTAATGAACCACATTATCACACTCTGATTCCCCTTTTTTCATTGTTTCTAGCTTTTAATTTTTTTTTTCATTGGTTCGGCCGGTTTGACCGGTTCGACACAGGTCATCGGCTCAAATGGTTAACCGGATCGGATCAGTGGCCGGTTCACCGGTTTCCGGCCGGTCCAGTCCGATTTTTTAAACAATGTCAATAACTTCTACAGGATACTAATTTCACAAATCACAAATGACCAAGCAGTACACATGACTTACCTTATTGACAAGATAGTCAGCAAGTGTAGTCGCATCAAGATGACCAGCAGGTAAAGCCTTTTGTATTCTCTCTTGATTGAATGTAATATTCTGTGAAAACTCAGCTGATACCTCAAGCATACCCAGAATAGTTTTAACGCTGTCAAATACAGGTTCTTTGTCTTCCTGCCTCCAAAAAGAAAAGGCTTTTTGTAAGGGTTAAAAACAAACAAACAAATGTGCAAACAACCATTCACGCAAGCAAAGGGGATACTATTATTATTACTATTACTATTCTTTTCTTTCTTTCTTTTTTTGTGAACTGGCACATCAAATTACCTCTTCAGCAAATTAGGCAGTGTGCAAGAAACAAGGTATATGACATCTCAAAATAGAAGATGGAAGCTATTTTTTCTTCCAGCAAATATATAAAGTTCAATACCTGCAAATCACGATTATAGGCATGTGGAAGTCCTTTGCATAGAGTGAGAAGAGTAACCAAGTCTCCTATGACTCTGGCAGACTTCCCACGCACAAGTTCCATTGGATCTGGATTCTTTTTCTGAGGCATTATACTACTTCCAGTTGAAACAGAGTCACTTGGTATGATAAATCCAAACTCCTCAGAAGCCCACAATACCCATTCTTCACCAAGTCGAGAAAGATGAACTGCAGTGATAGCATTGGCAGAAAGGAACTCTAATACAAAATCCCGGTCTGAAACTGCATCAATACTTCATAAAAAACACACAATCAGTTAGAAAAGAAAAATAGATACATATACAGGCAGAATACCAAGTAGCAATGGCAATCTTTTAAAATGAAGCAAGATACCTATTTCTCAATGGAGCTGTAAATCCTAAAGCATCAGAGGTCATGAATCGATCAATGGGGAGCCCCGTACCAGCCAATGCACAGGCCCCTAATGGGCAGAAATTCATCCTAGCCCTACAATCTGCTAAGCGACCAGCATCACGCTCAAGCTGCAAGAAAGCAATACATACAGTTAATGGTTAGATGCCTGAAAATGTAAAAAGTCAACATTGTTAAAAGCCAAGAATAAGCTTCTGAAGTAAATAAATAGATTCAAAATTTATATTGCAAAGCATGTAATGGATCTTTTAATTTATAATAGATAAACTAACAAAAAAGCCCATGCAAATGAAGGCATTTATGCTATAATGAGAATGCTGTAATCCCATTATGGAATTCCAGAATATCTCATACCTAGCTCAAGATACCAGCACATCAACCTCTCCAAAACTCATCTTTCCTTTACATTTTCTAAGGGCTGAAACTAGCATATATTCATCTTGTACGATAAAAGTGCTGCCTGGGCAGCCTTTTCTCCCCTTTTCTTAATCAACTTCATACATTGTATAAATACTGCTGTGGCCACCAACATGAGTAAAATGATAGTAGTTTTCATATCTAAGGCAAGGCCAGAAGTATGAGATCTTTGACATACGAGAAATATTGTCATTCACATAATTTGAAGGAGGTAAAGGCAGTAACACAATCAATTCCTCTATGGTGGCATATGGTTCATATATAAGTTAGCAGCATACCTCCTCAACATAAGCTAGTAGAAGATGTTGAAGTAAAACTGGTTGGGCACGCTGCAGATGCGTATAACCAGGTACAATAAGCTCTTTGTTTTTTAAAGACAAGTTCACCAGTGAGGCCTGGAGGTGTTTTATGCGCGTGATGATGTTATCAATGGCATCACGACACCAAAGGCGAAAGTCAGTCAAAACTTGATCATTTCGGCTTCGGGCTGTGTGTAGCTTCTTTGCAGGCTCCCCGATCATATCAGTAAGCGCCGCTTCAATGTTCATATGGACATCCTCGCGGTCAGTCCTCCAATTGAACTCCCCATTTTCAATGCGCCTCTCTATCTCATCAAGGCCTTCAATAATCCGATCCCTATCACTGATGCTCATTAATCCCTGGGCCACAATCACGTATCAATCAATGCATCATCATTTCAATTACACTTCGTTTCTTTCCCCGGAGTAGAAGACATGTAACAAGTAAACAATGGAATGCACTTTCAATGTTAAAAGAAGTTCGATTTCCATTTGAAGATCATTCTAATTCAGTGAAAGCAGTGACCATACATCGTCATTACCCCCCCCCCCCAAAAAAAATTAATTTAAGGGGGAGGGGAAGATGAGTACAAACCGAAGACAATGCGAAAGGGGCAATCTTATCATTCCAGAAAAGTAAATTTCGCAGAAAAGCATTAGATTACCTGATGAGCTAGCATCGTCGCATGAGCCTTACTTCCCATGATATCATGCTTGTAGAGCTGCTTATCGTAGGAGATCGACTCAGTGAATCTCTCAACGGCATCAGTGACACTGTCCTCGAATCGGCCACCCCATAGCTTAGCTTCCTTTGGCTTGGTAAGTTCGACCTGAGGCACATTCTCTGACGCACAGATACCCTTCATTGGGGACCGAAATGGAAAGCAAGGTCGAATTCTGGAAACAGAGGAGCCGGAGAAGGAGGACGCTAGAGAAGTAAAAGCGAAGCTTGAAGACAGAGCAGTGGCGGACTCCATGACTGATGTTCCAATTTGAGTTGAAGAGGGTTTTAACTTGAAATTGGTTAATGTTTTGGGGGTTAACGCTGAGCCCATTCCGCTGCGGGCGGGGGGGCCGTTGACCTGGGGTGAACCGGTCGGGCTACTAAATAATAAGCCAGGTTGGTTTGGGGGACAACAAAGGTTAAACTTAAAATTTGTTTTATTATAAAATGAGAGAGAGTTTAAGAGTAAAAGAAGAGAAAGATAGAAGAAGAGATTGAGAGAGAAAAGTGTATCCTCTTGATCATTTGTATGTACAAAAGCTTACTACATTGTCCCTATTTATAGGGTCCAATGCATTGATCACAAAGCAAATGAGTTACAAGGGCATTAAGAAACTTAATGGATAATAGAGGATATAGGAAACACATACTTAAGACTCTTTAATTTGTGAAGTTAAAGAGCATAATGTCATGAAGTGGAATCCCATGAGTCACAAGAACATGCACACTATACATCTTATTCTATAACATGTTTGATGATTTGTTAATTAGAGGAGTTTTTTGAGTTATTTTGAGAATATAAAAGCAAAATTTATTGAATAAACATTAATACTACTTTAAAGAAACGAATAATTATCTTCTACTGTAAATAATTACTCTATTTGATTTTGTATAAACCACGTTATAATATGATAGGTCATATTAATATGCATATCAGTGCAATATTAAGATTCCCATAAATTCCTTTTTTATATTTTCGTTTAAAATTATGTTTTAAATTAAAGTAACATAATTTATTTTTGAATACTTAAAATATCATATACATCTTTATATACTAGCCATGCATCCATTGCAAAGGGGAGAAGATTCTTGTTATTGTAAATGCCTTGGGAAAAAATCACGAGAACTGACTCAAATCGTGTAGATTGGATTCGACAAATTTGACGTTTTCTGAAATAATAATTTGACAAAATTCCTAGTCCTAGATTGGCAATTTCATTTTTTTCACCTAACCAGTTTCAAATTCGTTTTTGCTTGGACTGGCTTTCGGCCAATCAGATTGTATAACTTTGTTTGCTTTTCTGAGTGCCTATGTTCAATGAATATGGGAATCTCGTTTAGCCATGTAGAATGAATCAATTCAATGTTTCTTTATACTCTCTCGTGGGTAATTTGCGGAGGGGTAAGACTTGGAATCGACCATTTTCTGACTTGTAATTTGTATTGGCCAAAAAAAAGACTTGTAATTTGTAAATAAGTTTAATGCTTAAAAAAAGCACAAGGTGAAAATTTCAACACTTTCCAGTCGTGTTCTTGAAATTGAACTAACAGTAAACAGTTTCTGGTGTTGAGGTACAAAAAATGGCCGACTTATTTGAATGCAATTCTCTCTTAAAATGTGGAATCATTTATGTCTTAGCTGTCAATATAGTTTTTACTTCAATAGATGTTTGGACATTTCTGCTTTGGTCTGTGTTCATTGGCGGAACTCTTCTCAATTATAGGCTTCCCTGTCTACAAAATAACCAGAGAGGAGGCTACAAGCCATTGGCTTCAAGAGCCTCCTGTTCTAAAAATGGCTGTGACTTTTACCAAGTTCTCACGGAGGTTGTGGAGCAGAAAGCGTCATCGAGAGCCAAAAATCTCAAAAGGGGCTTCTGTTCATTCTAAAACTGATTCTAGTATGTGGGAATCTGAAACTCTAGAGTTTCCTTTGGTTAAGAATATGAGTTTCTCGTCAGGGAGGATGAAGCCCAAATGGCATAATAGTTGGGAAGAACGAAAAACAGACAGGGAATTCGATGTTGTTCTTGTGCCACCTGATGGAAAGAGTTATTCTGGTTCAGAATCTGACGATTCTGATTGGTCGATTGGATGGTTGGAGCCTCACGGACCTGGGCTCCCTAGTATGGATGAAACAGACAACAGTTTTGCTGCGCTGGTTCCATGTTATGGACGAGGTTATGGTGGCACGGTGAATGATATAAATAGCAGTACACTGAGCAATATTAGGAACTTTCTAGATAGTTATTCTGACGGTAAGAGTACCCCTTCAAAATATCTCCCAGATTATCTTGATGCTAATCCTCTGTTTTCTCTTATGTTTATGAAATTTGAATGCATATTATTGTATCCAGCATATGATACTGATGGGAGTTAGTTGCTAACTTTCAGCCTCAATGCTTTTTGAAGCTTTGATTAGCTAAGGTGATAAACACTGCTTAAAACTTTCACTTTATATGAACTCCTGAGTTTTCTGCTTTGGGGGATGGAAGGACTAGTGAATGGCGCTTATTGGTCATCTTGTATTATTATTAGCCTTGCAGTATTATTTCATCTGTTCGGACTTGTCTTGTTGCTTCTTTAGGTAATAGAAGTAATGCCATACTTGCCTGTTTTGTCTGCAGAGAGCAGCATGAAATCCATCGACAACTGGCTCTCTTCTCTTGGAAATGTATAGTTGATGTAAAAGCACCAGTGACTCTGATTCTGCAAATATCTGCATTAGCTAGTGTTGCTTCGTTACGTTGAGGAAGGTCTTAAGTACTAGTGGTCTTTATTAAAGAAGTGTTCTATATAATGCAAAATTGAAAAACAAAAATGATGAATTTTGATGCGGGATTAGAGTACTACGCATAAATGTGGTGATGAAATAGAATTAGAATCTTTCGGTGATGTGAAGCCCCCTGCTGCTTTTCAACAAACACATGGCGTGGCTTAAGAGGTTACGCCTCTGGCAAAGAAACAGGATCAGGATGTTGGAGGCGAATAAGGGAAAAGATCAAGCCACTGTGTGTGATCTCCCAGCTCTTTTAACTATTTTATGCAAATATGCGGGATTGGTTGTATTATACTATTTCTCCCAAATATATAAACACACACACACACACACACACACTTTCATCCTCTTTCATAAAAGTTTAATTTTAACTTCAACATCAACCAGAAGCAGCATACATTCGAGAACAGCGAATATATGCGAAAGCATATGGGTAAAAAGGATACCAACATATGTGCATGCACGCACAAACAGTACTATATCGCATCGAATTGAAGCGCTCATGTACATAGATAATGTGATATGATATATGCATGTATATGCACATGGGCACACTATTTTGAGCCATATAGAGTATAGCATATAATTATATGTATTCCCACAAACACAAGACGAGATGTAACAACCATACCAGAAGTCAGTTTATTTTAACTCGGAAAAGTGATTTTCTGTTTTTTTATGATTTAAAATATAGGATTATTATTGACTTCCAATCAAAATGGTAACATCCTCCATCTTGTCCGGAATGATATTCTATATATCAAGCATTTAAATTGCATAAAAAATAGCACAGTTAAAATTAAAGGAATTGCACAAATTACCAAACTTGTTTAGAAAAAAACAAACAAAAGAGAGAAGGTTAAGGGGCTGTTTATTACCATTTAAAAAAACAGTTTTTTTCTTAAAAGCAAGGAAACCAAAAAACTTGTTTGGTTTTTTATTTCCATTAAGCTGTTTCTAAAAACAAAAAACTTGTTTTTAAAAACTAAATAACAAAAACAATTTTAGTTGTTTTTCTTTGTTTTTATTTGGAAAAATTGAGTAACGCTTTATTCTTTTCTTGATGAATTTTTCTTCATTTAAGAATTTGAGTTGTTATCGAAATTTCACCCCTAAGTTTAAATACGTTTTTTTTAAAATGTAATTTTTTAAAATAATTATTCAAAACAGATTTTTTTTTTCTTTCTTACCTTTTTAAAACTTGTTTGAAAAAAGAATTTTATAATACAGTACCAATAATTCAATATGTGGCACGTCTTCGTGAAACCAAAAGTTGAGCTCTTCAAAGGGAGCAACACCTTACATCTGTACCAGTGGTTGTAGCGATGTATTCTCATCTCCATCTCTGCCTCATAAGAATACATTAACCATCGCTTCTCTTTTCGCCAGTTTTTTACTTTAATCAACATTTCAATAAAATCAAAAAAAATCGTAGAGTTTCACTGATCTCAACCATTTTTCTGTGCCATTATAATTTTCTTATCTATACAACCAAGGTTGATCTTCATCGTCGTCAGCGTCCATGGGTTGCATGTGTTTGATTCTTATACTTTAAGAGAGACTAAGATGTTGCAGAGGGCAGCGACCAATGCCTGTTCATGGTGGTGGGCAAGCCATGTCAGGACAAAGCAGTCAAAATGGCTGGAATCCAGTCTCCAAGGTATGCCTAATAGCACTTTCTGGCGATTTGAGCATGATCTACGTTCTGGTTTATCTGCTTGATTTCCCTAACTACATGGAAATTACGGAGATTTTTGTTAAATAGCTTTCTGATGCAAATCAATGAACATGTAAATAGAATGCATGTCTTCTCACATTCATTGTCAATCAGAATTAGCCATCCATTGTGGTTGAACGAATAAAATATGTATTGTGGAGTAAATTGATGATCCTAGAGATTCGAAACAGAAAAGATTTTTGATCAAGGAAAACCTACATGAGTTAACATGATATGAACATCATCAAATTAGCGCACAAAGGATGATGAAACAGATAGTGTTGTGGTTTTATCGTTTATTTTGGTTCAGTTCTGAATAAAATGTTTACCGTTAATAATACTGCAAATACAATTAACAACAGAAATGGAGGAGAAGGTGGTGGAGACCCTCAAAATCCTTGATGATGACGGGGACTCATTTGCCAAGAGGGCAGAAATGTACTACAAGAAGAGACCAGAGCTCATAAGCTTTGTCGAAGAATCCTTCCGGGCATATAAATCATTAGCGGAGAAGTATGATCATCTATCAAGAGAGCTCCAAAGTGCCAACCGAACCATTGCGTCTTGCTTCCCAGAACGAGTTCAGTATCCTATGGATGAGGATGAGGATGAAGAACAAGGGTCTTCAGTTAATGACCATGACAGTCCAGAAACGCCTAAATCAAGCATTCCTAAAGTTCCCACTATGCCCAAGAGAGATTTTAAAAGTCAATCTTTGTTAATCTCGCGGAAGAGACCACCAAGGAGGATTTCCAGCTCTGAAAAACCTATTACTGCTACTTTAATTTCAGGGCTGAGCAAGGATGCAGCACTTAAAGAAATTGACAACCTTCAGAAGGAAATTCTGGCACTGCAAACTGAGAAAGAGTTTGTGAGGAGCTTGTATGAACGGTCCTATGAAAAGCACTGGGAGATTGAAGACCAGATTGAGGCAATGCAAAAGAGAGTTTGTTGCTTGCAGGATGAGTGTGGGGTTGGCAGAGTCATTGAAGATAATGATGCAAGAACTTTAATGGCAGCCACTGCTCTGAGATCGTGCCAGGACACCCTGGTGAAGTTGCAAGAGATACAGGCAAAATCGTCTGAAGAAGCTCAAGTAGAATATGAGAGGGTTAGGCAAGCTCATGAGAAGTTTGAAGCAGTCAGAGATCAATTTATTTCGAAGCATACGAGTCACAGAGACCCAGACCCAGATGTTGGAGACAAATCTGGGCCAGAAGGAGAACAGATGAACAAAGAAGAGAAAGCTAGCTTAGAACAAGAGGCACAAGATGTGAATCAATTGAGAGAGAAGATTAAGGAACAACTAGTGGGAGATTCTAGTAGGTCGTTCTCTGTGGCAGAAATGGCAGAGAGCATTGATGAACTTGTGGATAAAGTTGTCTCCCTGGAAACTGCAGTTTCCTCTCAGACTGGCTTGGTAAAGAGGCTGAGATCAGAAACAGATGATCTTCAGACAAATATTAACAGCTTGGAAGATGATAATGAAATGCTGAAAGAAGGATCAGAGCAAATGAACGAGAAGCTGAAAGAATTGGAGGAGGAGCTGAGGAGAGTCAAAAATCTCAACCAAAATGTTAAAAACTGGAACAATAGCCTCGAAACACACTTCACCGAAGTTAGATGTAATCTTGAACATCTTTCCGAAAGATTGCTTGCTGTTAAATTAGATGAGAAGACAGAAAACTCAGAACTTTACAAGAAGATGAAATCTGTTGATGTCAAAACAACAAATGAGGAGAAGCTAGAGGAAGCTGCAAATCCAAGCGGGGATGTCCAAAATGAAGATAACAAGTCCCGTTCGAGTGAAAATATGAATTTTATTTCTGAAAGGATCAAAAAACTTGGACGTCAGGAGAATAATGATTTATCTGAGACAGCAAGTAACCAAGACATAGAATCGCAGGATTTTCGGTTTGGTGATGAAGATGAACCAAACTGGAGACAGATGTTTATCCGTGGGTTGGATGACAGAGAGAAGATTCTGTTGGAGGAGTACACATCAACTCTAAAGAACTACAAGGATGTAAGGATGAAGCTTGATAATGTGGAGAAGAAAAACCGAGACGGGATTTTTGAGTTGGCACTTCAGGTAAGGGAATTGAGGAGTGCTCTAGCCACTAGGGATCAAGAGATCAATATTTTACAACAGAAGCTAGTCTGTCCAGAAACAAATTCATATGAAAGTTCATATATAGCTGCCACGGAATATAAATTTACACCATTAGAAGAGCTTCTTCCAGGCGACTCTGAAATTTCATCATTAAATTTGGATGCAAATACAGGAAGAACATCTTCCACTGACCTGATTGAAAGCAGACGAGCCTCTGAAAACATAAAATACTCTTTCAAAATTGAGGACGCAGAGAAGTTCCGGCCAAATCACGTTTCTAAGCGCCATCCTCTTTCAAATCTGGAAAAGAAATTCCGCTCAGACATCGACGATCTACTTGAGGAGAATCTAGAGTTTTGGTTGAGGTTTAGCACCTCAGTTCATCAGATTCAGAAGTTCCAGAACTCCATACAAGACCTACAAGCAGAGCTAGGGAAAGCCAAGGATCACAACAACAGGAATTCAAATTCTAAGAAGCCATCCTTACAATCTGAAATCCGGCCAATTTTCAGACACATGAGAGAGATCAGAACTGAGCTATTACTGTGGCTTGAAAATAACTCAACATTGCAGGACGAATTGCATGGTAGATATTCATCCTTATGCAACATTCAAGATGAAATATCAAGAGCCGCCATTGCAGATTCAGATTTGAGGGGATATCAGGCAGCTAAGTTTCAAGGTGAGGTTCTCCATATGAAACAGGAGAACAATAAGGTTGCTAGTGAACTGCAAGCAGGTCTGAGTCTTGTGAAGAGGCTGAAATTTGAAGTCGATAAAACGCTAGGAGAACTGGATCAATCATTTGAAGTTGGCACTCCTCTCCCGATCAAGCAATCATCGACAAGTCATAATCGAATACCATTGAGGTCATTTTTGTTCGGAGCCAAGTTAAAGAAGCAGAAGCAGTCAGTCGCTTTTCGCGCGTGTGAAAACAGATTTTAGTAATCTCGGAGCAACTTATGCAAAAGCCCCCATAAAAACCCACTTCCAGCTCCTTCTCCTCGAGTACCTTGCTCGGGGTTAATTTTCGTCTTCCAGTCTGACTGTGATCAACAAAAGAACATGAAAGTTATTGATGTGTTTCATAAAAGCGTCGGTTTCTTGTTAACTCTGAACAAAACCGTCAACTTCAAACCAAGACGTTCATATGCCCTCGCGCGCATTAGATATTTTATCATCTCTTGCATGAATGATACAGCCTTCCATTGAGCCATGCATGTGTTGTGCCAATTTTTTTTCGTTCATAAATATTATAGGAGACTTTCTAAGTAGGCAAGAAAATAAGAGAGACTTTTTTACTTCCAATGAATTGAGACTTTTTTGTTGAAGGAATGACTATTTGGAAATCTAGACCAACGTTGAGTGATGTTCCTCTGTAAATCGATTTCGGTTTTCTAATTTAATTTAGATATTTATATATTACATCTAATTCTTAATATAAAAGTCAACTAATTTTTCTCCAAGCCGTTGAATTATGTCCTAATCATATGGCCTTTTCCACAAGACAACAACTTAAACTTGGTCATAAGGCTAAGGCAGAGTCGCGCAGAATCACAGCCCAACGGCTATTAACTCCATCTCTGGATCAGTTGTATTCAACAAAGTCATCGACCCCTTCGAAGGGAATGTCAGAATATAACAGCGACAAACAGCACTTACAAAGATACAACAGATGTCTATGGTCTACAAACCCGAAACAGATCTCAAACAACCGCTGCAAAACTATAATTACAATTTCTGTTTCCGAAAAAGCTACTATTTGCACAGGCTAGTAACAAAACCTCCACCAATTTTTAATAGCTCCGCAATTCCAGATTTTTGTTATTGCATTCATTCTGTATCACAGCTTGGCTCAATATTCCAGTTTACCTTTCAAGCCTTGACCTTCAAAACTTGAGACTTACTGCCAGCACAAAACACACTACCGTCGGCAGGCAAATCCATGGTCAGGTCAAGCCTGCTATCAACAGACAGTGACGATTATCAGCAGTCTGGTCATGGAATTTTCTTCTCAAACTACTCCCGGATCATCAGGCTCTTCTGGATTTTGTGAAACTAGTTTATTTTCCAAACCTTCCTCATTACGTATACTTTCTGTGACTGATGCCTCATCAACTTGGTTCCTCTCTTTTGGTACAACACTAGAATCAGAGACTTTTGATTCTTGGTTAGGCTTAACTTGCTCCAAAGGAAGATTATTGACCACGGAGTCAAGCGTATGAGCATTAGAAGTACTGTCACCCGATGGGGAGACAGATTTAACAGCAGCAGTGCAGGGAGGAGGTGCAGCGGCAACAGCTTTAGAAGAAACAGCTGGATTTACAAGAGCTTTTGGGTGGATGACAGAAGGAGCAGATGTGGACTGCTTCATTGAAGAATTGCCTGAGGGCATAATTTGTCCAGCACTTCTGTCCAGAGTAGCCTTTTGCACTGACAAAATATCTGCCGAGGAGACTATACGTGCACCAACTGCGACAGCTGTAGCTCTTACAGCAGCATCAGCACTTGTATTAGACTTCAGCAATGTTCTTTCAGGGACTGAAGAACTTGCAGGGGAAGCAGAAGAAGCCAATACAGCTTGTTGAGATGAAAGCTGGGGTGGCACAGAGTTGCTCTGAACTTTTGAAGCTTCAGCGGTACTAATAGGTTGCACGGGATTCTTAATTGATGTGTTTAATGGCGTCCTAGCTGCAACTGGTTCAAATAAGGTAGCTCTTATCAATATTTCCATTGATTATGTCATCACATCAATCAATAAGCCCCAAACAAATAGTAACGGCAATTCTTGGTAATTCATGAAACAACTCATCCCATCTGGTTAATTTTGTCAATATATATGTGTATATATATACATAGAAAGTTGTATTATCACTGCTATACGCAACAAGAAAATGATTGCCACCAAATATTTCACACAACTACAATATCATCTATATAAAAACAATAATGGAAAATAATTAAAATCAGTCATATTCAAAACAGAAGAAATCTACAGCAATCGGCCAGGCATATCAAAGAGGAAGGGCAAAAATTAAAAAATCAAAAGCCAGAAAAAAAGTCACATAGACTCGTCAATATCTCAGACCGGTGACATGGATTGGTGACATTTGAAAGCTTTACAATTGAAATATGCTTATATACCATCACTGCCCTGGAGAAATTATCGGAGTTACACTAGAATCTAACATTTAACATAAAGTTCCCTCTTTTTATGAATAAACTTGAGGGGGAAAAAAATCCCAGTTTGACAATGGAAATCTTCTGATACACTCTTGATCTGGTTAATATTCTTCTGAAAAAATTATCAAAGTTTGTGACCGCATTGGCATCTCACCTAGTCATTGGCATTTTTTTTAAAAAAAAAAAAAGAAGAAGCAAAAAGCAAATTAAACACATCATGAATCAAACACAAATTATCAGTCCACTTGAAAATCAGGATAACACGAAAGATAGTCAATGACTAGTTAAGCGGTCAATGCAAGCTTACTGATGAAGTGCATGATACTGATACTGGGTCCAAGGTTCAATTCTCAACAGCAGGACCCATCTTAAAGAAGGTTATGAGAATAAAAAAGTCTATAAGATCCAGTGGATGATTAGAGGAATGAAGATAAGGGAGAACTGAAGGACATACAGATTGCAAGCTCTGGAATTTGATTCAACTTTCATAAATTAGAAGGTTATAAAGTAGAAAAGACAATCACCAGGGTCAGTCGTTCCAGGAGCAGTTTGTTTTTTCTTTGGCATATCAAGGGCTAAAGATAACGAGTGTCGTGTTGCCAGCTGTTCAGCAGTAAACTGAGAGCTGGTCAAGTTTGTTCCTGAATTTGTAGTGACATCTTTCTTTCGTAAAATGCTCCACCTCTGCAATTATTTGGATATACCATGACAATTTGTAGAGTGAAAAGTATATATGAACAAAGACAAAATTACAACAATAAATCAACTGAAGCCAAATTTCATGGGAAAAAGCAGCCGTCTAAGACCATTGTTGCAGAAGAACAACAACGGCAATTATTAAGCTCTCAAAACTAAAACATTTATTTTCTGTTTGCTTAAACTCATCACACAAGACAGAACCAAATTAGCCTAGAGTTACATGGACCTAGGTGGTAAAAGGCGAAGAGCTCAACTTAGGAAAAGCCTACGCTGAGCAAGAAGCTAAAATTAGGCAAAATAACTAAAAGTCATCAAATATATAGAACCAAAACAAGTTTACTATTTATTCATATAAATACCGGAAAAGTATACCACTCAAGCATAAAATCCATATTGAATGCAAAATGAAGCATTGCAATAATCCATTAACTTATAAATTCACAACAAAAACTATGTGCGGTACTAAAATTTCTGTCATAAATAATTTATCATGTAGAATTTGTTCTTTTAGTTGCCAACTTTAATAATTTTCATGTTCTCACAGAAGATCATTCCTCATACAAAATTATATTCACTAAAATGGAAGAAAAATACATGAGGAGGATGACGTCTCTTAAAATAAAGTACTAAAATCCAAACAAGAAATGATATGAATTTAGTCATGCAGCAAAGCTGCCCAATCCCTCTACACATAATAAAATTGCTCCTTAAAATGCTGATGACTGAACATCAAAGAGAGGCCGCAAAATTCTATCCAAGGAATCTAAAGACAGAGACAACTCTGAAGATGCGAGCATTCCTTTCCAAATCACAGCAAAAACCGCACATTGCCACAATGTTTTCCCTTCCTTCTGTCCAAATCTTTTAAATTCTGTTTAAATACCCATAATAGAAATTTAAAAATATAAATTATGAATTAAACATGCATATTTGAATTAAATTTATGTGATTGAAATGTAAAGTATGCTTAATCGGCTTGGATTTAATTATTCATTGTTATTTGCTTTATATGCTACAATTTATCAAAGCATTATCAAAACAATTGCAGAGGTGATGGCATTACTAACCCCATGACCCATTCACAAATAACAGCATTTGGTAATTATCAATGTTTGTTTTAGGGCAACTAAAAACATCACACAAGACTATACTGCATAAAAAAAAAAAGGCTTGGTCTTAAGGGATTAGGGAGAGAAGAAAAAACAGAAACAGAGAATAAATAATTCTTAACTATTGTAACATACAATATTATAGCAGAAGTTTAGCATGTATTCATATAAAATAGCAAAGTTGAAGACAGAGTACAGTATCAAGAAAAAATAACATTGAGAAACCAAAAAATCTATAAATCTATAAATGCAAGAAAAAATATAAAATAAGAAACATGCTTTTCATTTATTCTTCTTGCTAACAACTTCTATAATCTTCATGTTATGTTCTCACTTTTGGAATCTACTTATAGTACCCTTTCAATAGAAATTCACAAATTATACATTAAGCATGCACACTGGAAATTTATTTGCTTGAGCTTGAAACTTCTTATCCATCAAATCAAGTGATTTCACCAACTTATGGTTCGATGCCTGAACCTCCCTCTGCCCTCCTCAAATAACATAAAGTCAATAGAGCATATGATGCTGGATCTTCTTCATTCAGAACTTGCATATCTCCCATCTGGGATTTAGAGGATGACAAAGAACAAAAGAAATAACTCATGAAGGAGAAGAATGGGAAAAGAGTTGGGAATAAACTGTTTTTGCTTGAAGCCTACCAAGGCAAGACTAGGAACAAAAGCACATTGTTACCGCTTAAATGTCATCAATATCATCTTTGTGAGGCCCGACAAATAAAGACCATGGAGACAAAAAGAATTGCAAAATGTTTGAATGGAAAAAAAAATGTTATGGCAATGGAAGGAGGTTTGAGAAACACTCACAAACCAATTTAAAGGTAGCACCAAATCTAGTTTTCTTACTAAAAAAGAGCACAAAATATATTTTCCTTTAAGAAATTGAGCAGTCTAAAATACAGAAACCAATGTACTACGTCCTTAACATGCTAAACATCTACAGAAAGAACAATATGGAAAACTACAAGACATCATTCTTCAGCACTACAAAGAAATCTTTAAAGTATTGCTCTCAATTAAAGAGTCCCACAAGACAAAGATCAGACACAATTCATATGCCACTGACAAGAAGGCTAGGAGTAAAAATAATTTTCTCAGTAAGCCTAACAATCAGCATGTCAAGAGCTTGACCAGATAAAGAATTCCATATGAGCTAACCCCTAAAAAAACACGGGAATACACTAAGGGGGAAAATTGAAAAGTGTTAAAATTATGAAGATGAAGGAGAACATGGTTTTCAAAAACTTTACCTATTGCCTTCTCTTTTATTTCTTACAATGTCCATTACCTTCATAATGGACAAAAGAACCAGTAGCATAACTTGTAAATATTAATCCATAGTGCCATTGGCAAACATGAAGTTCTCAGGGGCCAGATTTTAAGGTGATAAAATAGAGAATGGCCATATAATCCTCACGCTTTTAAGATAATAAAACCCACCTGAGCCAACTGTGTAGGACTTCTTTTGATAGGGAAGTCGTCTCCTTTCGACATTGTTGCCCAATTACCCTCACCACATTTCTGAACAGCTGCTCGTAGTTGCTTGTCCTCTTCTTCTGACCATGCTTTTCTTCTCCTTTTGGAAGAAAGTTTGCCACCAGCTGTTCCCTTGGCCTCTACACCTTCAGTCACAGATCCAGTTGGTAGCGGCTGTCTCTGAACAGTAACAGGAAAAATAACACTTGTTCCTTGTATCAAGTTTGAGGGTTGTATATTTTCTTCAGGATTTGTAGATGAATGACAATTTGGAACACTTATAGTCATCGGAGCCTCAATTGTTGAGCTACTAGGACCCCTTTCACAAAGCGAACCAGAAGCTATCATAACCTAATCAATAAACAATTCCATGTCACAAAATGATTACAATTGGAGAACAAAAACTATCACGGTCATCATCCTTAATACATGCCAACAAAAACCCAGAAAATGGATTATTTTCATGGAGAACCAGTACATCCACAAAGTGCATAATATGAATGGCCTTCAAAATAGTATAATTATGTAACAATGATAAATACAAGGTTGGTACACCAATTCCACAAAGGATAATAATACGTGATACTCCAAATTCACATTGACATGTGTAATAAAAATTTAAGCCGCACAACCGCCATATAGGCTGAAGAATTAATTTGCATGAATAATAACTCAAATAAGTGAAAAATTAGAAAACAACATAAGAAGCAAGCTAAATAAGTCACAACAAAATGTTCAAGGGGAATATGAAAAAATGAAGAGCCAAATCGTACATTCATATCAATCTATGCTCCTGTTTCAACTTATTAACGAATCTACAAAAACACTCTCCCAACACAATTTAGAACGATTTCTTAATCAAAGTTCATTCTTATATAAACATACAGACGAGGTTGGATTACCATATATTTATCATCAGATATATGTATATATATGGTTCCCAAATCACGAGGCATAAACTCTTCTGCACATTTCTTAAGCAAAACGGCTTTGCCATAGGAGTCATTTAAAAGTGCAGTAAGAGAGCCGTGCTCCATTCAAATATTAATCTGAAACATTTCATTTCTAACACCATTTTTACCATTACCAAGAATAAAAAGGCCGAAAGCAATTTGCAAAAGCTGAATTATTGGATTTAGAGAGAGTTGAGAGGAGGTGAGCATATAGAAATAGTTCCAAGGCTAAGCCTGATCATCTGACAGTAGAGTAAGCAAAAAGTAATTGCAAACAAAAGGCTCAGATGTATGTAAATAAAATGGCAATTGGGGAAATTGTTATCCACCTTCACACAAGCTGAAGCCTCTGTTGCAGTCTCATTGTTTATAGGGGGTACCACTTCCATCTCACAGTCCAAGTCACTATCATCATCCTGAAAGTAAAATTCCACACGAGTAAGGGGGGAATTCAAGCATTGATTAAAGAATATAATAAGATGAATTTTTTTATTTGGGGGTTTTTTTTGGGGGGGGGGGGTGGGCAGGACAAACATGAAGGATCACCTTATCTCACTAGGGCAATTGACTACATGAATCACACAACCCATTGAGCCCCCTACCAAAGTAAAGCAGCATATTTTTCAAGATGACCTTGTTTTCATGACTACAGTTTATAAAGCCAACAAAGAAAGAGTAAGATTGGGGCAAGACACTCAATTTCTAAAGCCACAAGGATCTTCTTCCCCACATAGACGCCAATATGTTCAACGTAAGTGCATAATCAAGAGTAATATGATTGCTAATGTCTCAATACAAGGCATGAAAACACATACATATAACCTTAACCTAAAATAAGAAGTTCATGCCCAGGAAGTCATGAACAGCATTTACTCCAACACGGTTTTTCTAAGCAACGGAGTTTAAATCTTGAACTCTGAATTGCAAGCGCAGCAAGCCAGCGACGGTCAACAGACTAGCAGAAACAGAAATATTTAAAATGCGGACAATGCCATACAGACCAGAGGTTCAGCCCCGTTTTCCAAACTTTCAGTCAAGTCATCACGATACGCCAGATGACGCCATAACATCTGATACTCTCGAGCATTTAATATCCCAGTTGCTGTACTTTTTACCAATTCATTCCAATCAATCTTGCCCTCAGGATAATTTGAATTTGACAATTCCTGAAGTAAAGTTAGAACGGTGGTAGCATCATACCTGAATTGCACCAAAATCAAATGATATTTACATACGCACAGTAGAAGCCCGCAAAACAAACAAAAATTACCGGAAAGAAAATCAATACTTCTCTAAGAGAGCAGCAGCGTCTTCCTCGCTAAAAGTGACTTTCTTGCTCTTCTTGTCGTCTTCCAACATTGTCAAGTCCTCGTTGAAGCTGAAAGAAGAATGAGACAAGCAAAGAGCGCTCTCCCTGATCCAACTTATCGGGTGTAGAGAATAGCCAAAACCCTAAAGACTAAGTACAGAAAAAGGAAACCAAAACCTACACTGAATGTCGAAGATGCTCGTTTGGCTTGGCAGGAGAAAATCGAAAGAGAGGTTAAGCTGAGGCAGTGAAATGCACACTGACAGTTGACATGCCGAAATTCGACTGTAACCCGCGCCTTCTCTGGGATTTATATTTATAGTAGTAAAACAGAAATTGAGGCGGCCAATAGTTCTTTAGAGACGAGTTGATTCCTCAATAATCACGCTCGTCTTTTTTTGGGTAAAAAGATTTGATAGAAGCGAACAATTGAAATTTAATTTAATTGATGTTTTTAAGTACTCAATCATAATTTCATTGATTAGCTGAAATGAACAATGTTCCTCTTATGTATACAAAATTCACATAGCAACTTTAATTTTTATGTACAACAAGATTTACATAGCGGAGGAGGATAAGTCCCTTTTTGTCCTTTGATGATAATGATTTTTAAAAAAAAAATGGTTGCCAAACATTTTATTTTAGTGAAAAAATGCTTCTACAACAAAACTAGTGTTTTGAAGTTTAAAACCATAGATTTGATGAAAACAGCCATCTTGGAGCTTTTTTTTTTTTTTTTTTGCACCATGCGTGAGTGATCCATTTTTCTCCTACCCCGAGCCTTCTCTGCACTGTGCAATGAGTGAGCATTACTGGAACATGACATTTTTATTACGACACTTGTCAACATTCTAAGCACGCGAGCGTTGGAAATTCCTGAAAAACTAAAACCTTTAATTAGAATTAATTTTTTTTCCTTCTAAACTGATAATAATGATCTCACAACTCTTTTTTTTTCATTCAAGTTTTTATATTTTTCAATTTCTTTTCAGTACTTATTTTCTTTTTAATTAAGCATTCATGTATTAAGACTGAAAAAAATTTGGAATCTATCGATATTTTTATATACCAGTTCTGAAACTAAAACATTGTATAATTTTACAATTTACAATATTTAGTATATATAATCAGAAATATGTCTAAAATTTTATATCATTCAGTTTTTATTTACTAAAAAATATATGTAATTGTTAAATAACATATTTTACTATTTTTTTATCAGAATTTTACTCTCTGCTATATTAAATAAATATAAATAATTTTTTAAAATTATTTGCTATAAAATTATTCACATTTTATTATGAAATAATATTTTAAGTTTACATATAAATAAATGGTACACTTTCAAAAAAAAAATTAAATGTCATGTTAGTGATAAAATGTAAAAAAATAATTTAATACATTACTTTATACACTTTTTGACTATTTCACATCCTAAAAGCTATTCTCATATCAATATCTAAACATAATCATTTTTTTCATAATCACTTTTTTTCTAAAATCTATTCTATTCTTAAAAGTTATTTCGTATAAGTCGAGACAAAATTTATTATTCAAAAGGTAATCCAAACATACCCCATGTCAAAGAAAATTTTAAATGCTAATCAAGCAAAATAATGGAAAAGGATCCATTGAAATAAGAGCTTAAACTTCATCTTCGAGTGCCTAGGCTGGGCGTGCATGGAATGGGTCGGGCTCAGTTTCACTCCTGCTAGCGCCCGAGCTATTAATGAGTGGGTTTTGGCCCGATAAAAAACATGCTAACTCTTAAGTTAAAAAACTTAAAAATAAGTAATATCATTTAAAATAGATTCATTTGAACAACAGGGTTGGTTAGATACAACATGGGAGAGAATTAATCTCTCGGAATATAGCAAACTAAGATTTAAATATAATACCTAAGATTTGAATACAATACCTCAAATAAAATTAAAGATACATATACTTTAACAAAAAAAATATATCCATTTGAAAATAATTTCATAATACAAAAATAATATTTTTTTCACATAATATTAAGTTAAAAAACCATATATTATCGAAATTTAAAAAAATTCTTGGAAATCATTGAGAAACTTCAACCTGAGATATTTGCTTCACACCTGTTTCCCGGGTTCATAGTGTTTCTGCTAATGCTTTGGAACACTTCGGCTGTCACTCTTAAAACTTCAGGGATACCCTCACCAATACAAGGGTCCTTATTCAGATCAATGTACTTGGGATTAATTCCCATACGATTTCTTAATCAAATATTGGGCCCAAAAGATTCCCTCCCTATCACATGCCCTAAAAAAATCATCTAGGCCCAAAAGAAAAATACAACTTATCGTTACAAGAGATTGTTCAGGTCAAAAAAGAAAAAAAAAGGACGAACATCCAGAAAATCATTTCATTTTCTCGATGAAATTTATTTCAGGCTCCATCATCCGTATCCTGATACTCAGCAAATGATGTTAACTAAAAATACACCTTAGGTTAACAACCAAACCTGACTAGTGAGCAAACAGAAAAATCACCACACATCTCTGAGGTAACGTCCATCCATCTGGAGCTTTTTCACTATAGCCTCAGCTTTTGATGAATCTACATTTTCCTGAAATTCAAATCAGAAACATGATTTCAAAGTGTCCTCGACACCCCAACCATAAAGTACACAAGGCTTTGCAACCAAAGATGAACAGGCTAAAATAGGCCACTCAGAAGAAAGCATATTTGCAATAGTTTGAAACCCTAGTGGAGAGGATATAAATTGAAGGTAAGAAGGAAAAAACAAAAGCTACCCCAATTTTCATTTTCAATACCAGAAAAACAGTAAAGGCTGCTTTTTATTGAAAATTAATACAAGTATATAGCACACTGTGGAGCTCCACATGATTTGGCATCACTAACACAGTAGTCCGCGTGGCCACACACAAAAATCATGAAAGACGATTTAATCCATATCAATACTCCTTGTATACAACAAAATTAAATATATGAAATATATACAATAAAATTTATATCAAGCGGTACTATTAACTAATTATAATCAATGTGACTCATTCTTCAAACTCTGTAATGCGCAGGAAAATATGCTTAGCAGAAAAGCAATTTCAGAAAACTTTTCAGCCTAAAAAATTTCCTTGGTTAGGGTACGCAATAATACAGTCAAATCAATTTACTACTGGTGGGTTTGTGGGGTGGAGTTTGTTATATGAAAATTGATGCCTGTATAAGTAATTAGAAATGACAACACGCACCTGCTGCTGAACAATGGAATGAAGAGTCCGATGAACATCTCGAGCCATACCCTTAGCATCGCCACAGACATAAAGATAACCTCCGTGAGACATCAGCCTCCACAAATATTCTGACTGCACATAGAAATTGAAGCAAAAATTAATTTAATAAAGTCAAATTTCTTCCTGGTAAGCTGCTACTTACACTTACCTTATCCATCATTTTGTGTTGAACGTACTCCTTTTCCGGTCCCTCCCTAGAGAATGCAACAATCAACTCTGACAGAGCACCTTGTTCCACAAAATTCATGAGCTCATCTTCATAGATAAAATCCTATAGACCAAACCAAGATTTATTTATTAAAAAAAATTGCACATCCATCAGAAAATCCACAAAGAATGAAAGGGTGCCAGCAAATATCTTACCATACAGCGATTCCTACATCCAAAGAAGAGTAATGCAGGGCCAAGTTGAACACCATCATCTTTGAGGGCCAGTCTTTCCTGGAGAAACCAAAGATAGAGGATTAAACCATCAAAATATAAACGTTAGTACTCCCTCCAATCCTAAATATAAACTCCTATTTGTAGTGCAAAATTACACTACAAACGGGTGCTTATATTTAGGACCACATGGAGTAATAATCATTTTTAAGGATCCATTTAAACTATGATTCAAGAATTAGAGCTCAACTAACAACTTGGGAATCTAGGATTCATTTAATACAAACTTAAGGGTTAATGATGTTATTCCAATTCCAACAGATTAAGGTTTCAATTTCAATCAAATTAACTTCAAAATGGACTATTGATTATAATCAAATCAAATTTCGGTATTTTCATTTTAGTTCTTCAGGTGCGGTTGATTACTATAATTTCTATTTGATTCCACCTTTTTCCTCCAACCCTCATCTAAGAGTTTCTTCTTTTTATTCCATCTTGTTCAGTATCTATCAGCTTTACATTGAAATCAGAACACAATAAATATCCATTTTATGTTCAAATCAACTCTTGATAATGTGATGGGTTATTATATAACTACTAATTTGACGCTAACTTCTCTATGAATTTCTTCTCTCCATTCTATATTGCTCAAAAGCCAGTATATAACCATCATCTTCACAATAAATTCACATACCTGTAAGAATCCTCTGAAAGGTGCCAAACCAGTACCAGGTCCAATCATAATAATAGGAGTTGAATGATCAGCAGGTAACTTGAAATTTGATGGCCTAATAAAAATTGGAGCCCAGCTACAGTCATGGCTTTTCTCTAAGGAAACAGCATTCTGTTTATTAATGATAGTGATTTAGGTTATACATATTAAGATCAAGCAGCACAAAGGAAAAGGGAAAACAAAAGGACCAAGATGTTGGGACTGTGAATATAATACGAATAAGAAGCATGTCTTTTGTGATTGCTACCTTCATCCAAGTAGAGCACACTCCTTTGTGAATTCTGCCTGTGGGAGTTGGACCATAGACCAATGCACAAGTAACATGTACCCTTTGTGGAGCAAACCTGGACAATCAGAACATGGAAATATTATCCTTTGCCAAATCTCTTAAGTTTACACCAGACATATAGTTAAGATAAATTACCTAGGTGAGGATGAAATTGAATAATAGCGAGGCTGTAAACGGGGGGCTATTGCAGCAAAGAACACACCAAGGGGTGGTTTTGCTGAGGGAAACTCAGCCATTATCTCAAGTAGACTTCTCTGACTTACAATCACCCATTTAGAATACTCATCCTATAAAATGAATTTGTAAATTACCAATAATAATAAAAGAGTTGGTCTTGAAACAAGAAGTAGCAGTGCTGGCAATTTTTGCACACCTTTCCCTCAGGAGATGATAGGAACTTTAATCTCTCTGCCTCACTGGGTTCAGAAGCATGACTAGCCAAAGCAACTAAAGCAGCCTGAATGACGAATAGAAACTTCCTTATTTTTCCTTAGAAAAAGGTGGTCCCTATTTAAACGGCTATTATTTACATAATAATAAAACAAGAAATATTGCTAAACACTGAAATTGAAGATCACATGAAGACCTTTCGAGGAGGGTTCAAGAGATCAGCATAGCATGCTAGGGCAGTACGCAGCATGCAAGGACCAGGAAAAGGAGGTGGCAGAGAACCTCCTAGGGAGGTACCATCTTCGTTATCAGTGTGAAGAGAAAACAACAAATCTAAATTCTGACCCAACAACTTTCCAGCTTCTTCAACTGTTTCATCACAGTTCTCAGCATAAACACCCACATGATCACCAGTTTCGTACCTGTGTAAGGACAGACAAGAGTTCATCAACTAATTCTTTAACTACCAGATACTTGTGGCATAAAACATCATTTGCTATCAAATTAGAGAACAAGATAAATAATTAATGCTGAAGTTTACAACCTTATTATGAGTCAAGCTCCTGCAAGACAATGATGCTCTTAAGTATGCAAATATCTTTTCACAGATCAATACTTAAACAGCTGAATTCTAGGAGAAACACAACCTTCCTAATAAATAATGATAACGATGATGTGTGTGTCAGCCCTTGTTAACCACATCACAAGATTCATGCCCTTATTATGCAAATATATTTTCACATATCAATACTTAAAATAAGAATTCTAGGAGAAACACTGCCTTGTTTTCACTTCTCTTCGAAGAAACACAGCCTTTCTAGTAACACATGTAGGCGCACATGAAAGGCATTATTTTAAGATATAAAAGTCCATTATATTAACCCTTCTTTTTGTACTGAAAGCATATAGAAGGCATTAAAAATTTGAACCCAGAAAAATCACCTCACCACCTGTATTGGCACAAACTTAAAATAAACAAGAACAATATATGAAGCGATCAACCAACACCTGACATAAATAATGTTTTATAGAAGGAAACATGTCATGCATGTCATTCCAGCATATAAAGTCCAACAGCTAATGCACTTAAGATAATAAAATCATAAGAAACATATGGAAAGAAATTATTGAAATGTCCAATAAAAATCAAAATATTAATATAAGTGACTTATGATGTCCTTTATCAGGATAATGTAGCCTAACTTACGTTATGTCAGTCCCCGATATATCAAATTCCAGATGAAGGCAAGAGCGATCAGACTCGGGTTTGTGAAGCTCTCTTTGAACAGCTACCCTAACCCTTCCAGGAAAGAAGAAGAAGAAGATGATTTATTTGTGTTCAAGTCTGGTTTGATAAGCTCTAGTAACCACCAATCAACATGAATAACTCCAAGCACCTGCAAGAATGGTGAAGGTCAAACACACCATTCCCATTTGCTAGATTTAAGTTGTTGTCCTGGCATGATGTGATATTGGGATCATGAATCACCAAACGATATTCAGGAATTGCAGCTGTATAAGGAGTCAGGACAGTATTAATATCATCCTCATCTCTGAGCAATTTGTCCAACTCAGGCCATAGAGATTCCTTCCTACAAAGGCAAAATCACAATATTTGAAATCTCATAAGATTTTAATGTCTCCCCAAGTAAATCATAAACTTCATTCCAATTGTAGTAGCAACACAATCAGTATTTAAATACTATATATATTGAAAATTGCACTACTCATAAAATATGTATAGTGCGACTTTTTCCTCAAACCCTGTATAATGCATGAGAGGCCCATGTTTAGTCGGTATGACAATAGTAACTGTATAGAAGATTTATTACCAAGCAGCAAAATCATCCTCAATGGATTGATCATCATCACCAAGTCCAACTGGAACAAGACGCTTTGCACCTATGGTGAACACAAAAATAGTATTAAAAGACATCCATGAAAAGTATTAAAATCCCTCTAAAACCAATTACAACCTTATACATGCATCTCAGAACATTTGGATGCCTTAGCATAAATAAAAGGGGACAATATATACTAATTCAATAGGGATGATGAAGTTAAATACCTTGTTCACTAAGTTTTTCATCAATGACTTTACCTATCTGTTTCAACAGAATACATCAGATGACAAAAATAATGTTAGTTGTATTAAATAAAGGGGACAAAAACAAGGTTTACCTTATTAAAATGTTCATATTGCCGGTTACCCAGGCCGAAAACACCATATGTGAGTTGTTGAAGCCAGACGCTTCCCTCATCCTTTCCCTAAAATTAAGGCCAAAACATAAGAATTGTTTTATGTAAACAGTAAAGCATATAAAAATACCATTAAAATGAGGAAACCAAAATATTACTTAGAAATAGGCATAAAGCTACAAACCTCAGTAAACCATTTGTAGAATCTAGCAGCATTGTCAGTTGGCTCTCCGTCTCCATAACTGCATTGTTAGGTCCAAATATATTAGCTGCACTATGAACTTCAATTGCGTTTTAAACGCTTTTATGGAGATAGAACTTACGTGGCCAACATGAAAAATGCTAGGGTCTCTTTCTTCAGTTTTTCCTCATATTGATCATCATCTTCAGCATAGTCATCCTAATTTAGATAAGTAAATCAAAAGGTTAAGTCAGATCCATGTTTTACAAAAGTGACTTCTCCAGGAATGACTGCATGTCATCATTTGGAACTTGTAAGACTCTCTGGAAGTTCCCTCGTGTGGCCCACATATTTACAACCAAAATGAAGTGCCACAATTTAATTGTAATACAACTTACCAAATCAACAGCTTTTACGGCAGCTTTCTCGTATCTTGCCTTGATCTCTTCTGCCAAAGCCTATGGTAAAATTCAAAAAAGAAAAAAGAAAGTGCATTGGTTATATAACAATAGAACATGATTGCTAAAGATAAACTGCTGTAGTGCTGTCTATAAAGCAGAGATCCTATTTGCATTGAGATCACCAATTCAAGCATTCATAAAGTCGGGGAAATCATATTCTTATTTAGATAGAGTGAAGTGCAAATGTCCCATCAAGATAAAGTTAACACATCTTATAATTAGCTATCTGTGAAGACATAGTTGTAATAAGGACTTGTTTTCAAAATGCTACCAGCATTCTCCTCACCCCTCAGTGCTTTTCCTTTAACTTTTCTGAGGGATCCAATACAATTTAAAGCCAATACATGGGGGACACTTCCAGTTATGGAGCTGTCATGGAGTAATTTGATTTGCTTCCAATATCGCTAGCATAGCAGGCCAAAATTACTCAGGATAACAGAACGAATGAAGTTACAAGCGGATCTTCCTTCTGCGATTTCAATTTCTCGAATTCAATACCAGGACGAATCAACAAGCGTTAAAAAAAACGAAGGCTTGATAACGACCAAGAATCTTCGTTGTTGAGTGTACCCCTCGAAAATGCAGGCGGGAACCCCGCCTATGCTCGAACTAAGTTGTCTTAACAAGCATGAGGAAAGTGACACAGCATCCGATTCGTATGAGATATGACGAAGCATTGAAGCAACAGAGCAAAATGAGATAAAACTATTGCTTTACGGGACGGTCAACAGAGAGTTCAAAAGAAAGTATCAATGAACCACATAAAACCACATCTAGAAATAATATTATGACGTGCTCCCAGGTCTACACAAGAAACAAAGTTAAAAATATCTAAACACCGCAGGCAGATTCACCTTAGCAAATCCCTCAGCAGTCCCAGTCTGAGTACCAAAGAAAATAGTAACTTTAACCTTCCCCAAGCCCACGTCAGTATCATCTTCTTCATCCTTCACAGACAACGACTTGGACACCACTACCGGCTTCACCTCCTTACTCCGATCCCCCGATTTCTTCCACAAAAATACCAAAAGCCCAAGTAAGACAGCCACCGAAGTTGTCACGATCACCAGCAACAAATCCGAACCCGAATCACCCATAGAAATGCCCAACTTCGATTCAAGGGTACGCACCAAATCAGAATTCGAAGCCATCGAAACTAAGCAGCAAAAAATCAAGTCAAAATACGAAATGAAGCTCGAAATCAATTTCAACTCTCTCCCCCCCCCCGGTGATTAGGTTGTCGCTGATTCCCTCTCTCTTGATCCACCACCTCTTTCTCTGCCACCGTGTGAGAGAGCTCGGGTGAGCCCACGAGAAGGAAGCGACTTCGAGCGAGAGAAAGGGGGAGGAGCAGGAAGTGGATGAAACAATCAAAACTGAAACGGTTGTGTCTGAAGAGGACCCGCGAGTCCCCTGAGTGGGACAATTAATACTTTAGGCCACTTGTTATTTCATTCTCGTTAAGGCCCGTTTCGCGTGAGGAAGATCAGGGACGCGTAGTCATTGTTGTGAGCAACACTACAACAGGTTAGAACGATAAGACGACGAAGCAATAGAAGCTTCTCGCCTCAGCGTTGACAGCGACCTCTAAAATTGGCCACGTTCTTCCCTTCAAGCTATGTCAATCTTTATAGTGAATATTGGCCAGCAGAAAAGAACAGCTTTTCTCAAGTCGTCCTCAGTCATGGTATCCCCTTTTCCATTTGATCGAAGTAAGCTGCTCTGGTTTTTTTTGTTTTTTTTTTTTCCTTGAAGCTTTAAGGTGCTTGGATTAGCTTGTTGAGTTGTTGAGGGTGATTGATTTTACAAGTACGTACGTACGTGATAAGAGATTTGTTTTAATTGATTTTCAATAGTTGTGAATCACCCTTTTAATTGATTGAAAAAAATTCTTTCTTTTTTGGTAATTCATTAGATGACACGCGGGAACGAAAATTTTACCCGCGGTTTGATGCATTGAAATATTTTGATTTATCGTTATTAACTTTTTCGTCAGCTTGTGCGCTGAAAATGACTCAGATAACGCCAGTAACGTCCTTTGTGATTTCTAATCTAACTGACGCATGCCATTTTCTTCATATTTATGGTTTTTGTAATAGTGTGTTTGATTTGAAGGGAAGGGAAGGGATGGAAAGGAAGGGTAAGGAATGACAGAGAAAGGGATCACCTTGTTTGGTTTGATTGAAGGAGATGTGAGGGAGGGTATTTTTAATGATCCTTTATTTGGTTTAAGAAAAAATGGGAGAGAATAAATGGTAGTAATTTACTACTTTACCCTTACATATCAATTATATTTTTATTTATATATTATATAAATTAATTTATATATTGACATTAATTAATGCATTAATATTTTCATTTATCCTGTGATATTATATTTTAAAAAAATAATAATATATTTTTATTTATAATAATATATTTTATTTTTAATGAATTTGTATAATATGTTTTAATTATAATTTTATGATTTTTATTTTTTATTAATTTAAGAATAATATATTTTATTTATAATTTATTTTGTTAAAATATATTTTTATTTATAATAACTTATTTTTTATAAATTAGTTTTATAAAAATATATTTTATAATTTATATTTTTTTTTATAATTTATTTTTAATTAAAATTATATAATCAATATTTTTAATTAATTTATAATAATATATTTTTTATTATAATAATTTTTATTTTTATTTTATTACAGTATATTTTAAATTATAATAATATTTTTTTAAGGACATTAATGGAATAAGAGAAAAATTGAAAGGATAAACTTGTCAAAAAAATTTGGCTCCCCTCCAAAAAACCTTAATTTGGAGGGGAGCCAAAATGAGGTTTAGGAGGGGATAATAAGGTAAATTTAAGCTTCTCTCCCCTCCAAAATTTTCAACCAAATGAGAGGAGGGAAACATTTTCCCTTTCCTTCCTTCCCCTCCCCTCCAATCAAACACACCATAAGCGACAAGACGCTGACAAATATTGGAAATGTTTTATTCGGACAATAAGAAGAATAAAATTGAAGCTAAAACTAAAATTTTAATTGGTGTCCTGGTCACCTGTGCCAACAAACAACGGTCAAGCCACGTAAATTCATTTTATTTATCTTCGGGCAAAAAAAAAATTCATTTTATTTATCTTTATCATGGGTATGCTACAGCAGGAGCAGGCCAACCAAGGATGAGAGAATAACACGGTTTTGGTTTTCAGGCCTCAGCAAACCTATTTGGTTGTGCAAAGTGACCAAAATAAGTAAATGTACAGAAGTTCGGCAATAAAAAAAAACAGTAAATGTACAGAGGTAAGGATAGAGAAACCAGTTTCATCTATCAATAAAAGTTTTATTATGGATTAAAAAGGTGTAGATACATGCGTGAGAGGCAACATAAAACATAATAAATTTAACTTCATCAGTCCATCTTTTACTTATCAGATATATAAAGAATCAATTATGAATCAAATTTTTTATTCGAACCATTAATGCAAAATTAATTTTTAAGAGATCAATTTTCATTCTAATGTGCCTCAAATTTGTAAAGCAAATTACACTATAAAGAATATCATAAATTTAGAATTAAAACAAGGGGGCATGTGAATTGCGGAATAGTGGTGTGTAAACAAAATGCGCATAAGATGCCGGGAGCATGTTACAAAAAGAAATCAAAGTACTCAGAACAAGTACAACTAGAATGCAAGACAATCCTGTAAAACTAAACCACCAAACAACCTCACGTGCACGTGCCCCCATTGCCAAGCACCAAAAGTCCAAAGCCAAAATATACCATGAACCAGCCAAACGTCGCACGTGCCTGTAACCAAAACACGAATCAATCCATGTGATATTAAGGCATTGTTTGGTTGAGGGTTTTTGGAGGGGAGGTTAGGGTAGGTTAGGGGTGTGATAAAGATAAATGTGTTTGGTTGGAAAAAATGAGGAGAGGTGAGATGTCAATTTTTGTCCTTCTCCTCACCCTACCCTCCTATCTCTTAACCTCCAAAATTGGGGTTTTTTTTATGGGAGAGAAAATTGTGTTTATAATATGACTAAAGTACTTATGTTATTTTTACAGTATTCCAACTGCTACCCTTAGTATTTTCAAACCCTTTTTCCCCCTTCCTTCTGCAGCCTCCACGTTGCACAGCCGCACCGTTTTCTCTGCTTCCATTTCCTCTTCCTCACCATGTCTAAATCACGATCACCAACGGAAAACGGAGAGTGGTGGTCAAGGGGAAAGACGAGTGCGTTAGTCGATTTTCTTTGATCCTCATCTCGTTTAGTTTTGATGGCCACTAATTCCTTTATTACCTGAGAACGTTGATTGCGAGCAGGAGTCAACCTGACTCTTTCTTCTTTCTCATGAAACTGCTATTGACCTCCTCCTTCATCTCTTCTCTCTATGCTATACAATCCTCCTCCATAAGCCCACACGTCACTGCCTCCATATTCAATATTTGAGGCCCTTCCCCAAGTTTCTTATTACCTTGTTCCATTTTCAATGATGAAATGTTTTTTTTATACAACAACATCATTAAATATAAAATAAGATGTTAAAATTAATATTATGTTCTTTTAAAAATTATATAAAATTATTTTATCAAGTAATACGATTTTTTTTTTAATTCAAACATCTTATAAAATGTTTATTTTAATATAAATATTATGAATAAAAAGAAAAAAAAACATAAATAGAATTAGAAGGGTAGAACTGTTAATTTAAATTTTACTCCCCTTACCTCCCCTTAAGAACCAAACAACAATTATTAAAATATCTTCTCCACCCTCACCTCCCTTTGAACTAAACAAAATTCATAACCTCTTCTCTCCTAATCTCACCTATCTTTAATTAAACTCACCTACCACTTTAATTAACCTCACCTACCACTTTAATTAACCTCACCTACCATTCCCTTCGTTGAACCAAACAAGGCTTAAACCCACCAGAGACTATACACGCATCGGAAGTGAATCTTCCCTCCCAATGACGCCACATCATATACTTCTCTCCCAACAGACTCATAGACCGCTATACTTGTTTAAATCTTATCAGTTTCAATAAATTAATTTACCCTCTACCAGTGAGCAAAATCACTGGGGATGATTGATACATACATTACATGACTATAATTTTGTTAACTGGGATTCATTATTCCCAAAATAACTCGAACTTCACTAACTTGTGGAACTATAATTGCGTTCTTATATTGCTATTTCCATTACACTCTTCACGCAATAGACCATTCTCTTTCCAGCTTATTCTTCAGCTGTCCAAGTTCTTTCGGAGGAAGAGCCACGGTGATAATTCTTCCGTTTCCCCCACCATCTTGAGCGTTCTCATCTCCCTCCGGCACTGGAAGCACCGAGACGACACCCTTATCGCCCACTCCGTGAAAAGCACAGTTCGCCAGAATAGGTTTCCGGCCATTCAGTTTCACATCATAAAACTCAGCTCCTTCCAAATCGACAAACGTCAGGTTCGCTCCATAAACCACGAAATCCCCTTCTCCTTCATCTTCTTCCACCATCCTTTCCAGGATATCATTCTCCACCACCTTCTTCTCACCAATCAGCAATGCCAATTCTGACACGTCGGACTTCTCCACAGCAAAATCGGCCTCCACTCTGCTGAACACCAAGCCATTGATTGGCAATTCATCTTCTTTCCGCTTAGATCCGTTTGTACAGATCGTCACAACATTTAGCCCATAAGCATCCCCCCTTATGTGACAGAGAGATTTCCATACTATGGCGGACAGAATTGCAAAATACGAAGTAGAAGCAGAAGTAGTCACTGTTGTTACCAAATGATCGAGTTGTTTTGACGTGAGGCGGAAAGAGTGGGTTTCGACATTTCCCTGATCAGCAACTAGCCACTGTTCTCCGACATCGACGGACCTTTTCACTGATATCGGCTTATCGGCGACCGAAGGAGGAAGCTCGGGTTTGGGAGGAGTCGGCACGTGAAGAGACCTTGGAGGCACGTGACCCGCCATTATCCTGCTCCAGAGATTGATGAAGTTGAGAGCGGAGAAAGCATCTCCGAGAACATGAGGCCAGCTGAGGCCCACGGTCAGTCCTCCACATTGAAACCTTGTGAACTGATGACATATATCACAACGGCAGCAGAACGTTAATTCAGTTTTTTTTATCTGTACACCAAATGATAATGGAGCAATTGTCTTCATCGTATTATTACATGGAATGGAAGCTCTTGCAAAACTCATTATCTTTGTATTAGATGCAGACCGCAGCAAAACTCATTTTATATATTTATTTTGTAGATCGAAAATTATGTTAGAGAAATAATTTGTACTATTGATTTAAATGGTATTGTATATAAATTTATGGTAATTTATACTTTACAAAGTAAATATGTAAAAAAAATTTTATATAAAATTATTCTGGATAACCCAATATGGAAACTCCTGTTATAATAGTAGCTGGGCATATATTCCAATTTTATAGTGAATTAACGTATTTTTAAACCTACTTTCATCCCTGTTTGTACTTTGTATATCCACCGTTTTTACTTTCATCGAAATCATTTCCGACGTAGCAAAGGGGCCTTTGTTTCTTTTTGTCCGGGGTTTAGTATTTATGAGTACCACACGTCAATGCACGTCCCTATCATATATTTAAGAACAATCACAAAAACCTGAAAAGGCATGCAAGTTTTTGCAAGGACAAAAAATCTCTCCTGAACTACTGACGGGCTATGCGGACAAAATAGCGCAGTTTGGATTGTTGATAAAATAAAATATTCAGTACTGCTGTGAACTCTGCCATAAAGCGTGGCGCTTTATAGATATGCCCCAGCTAATCCTTCGCTGTCGCCTGTCGATTCATTCATAAGCTATACAGGTATCCTAATAACCTTTTTTGGGGTTGTTACTGCTGTCCTTTAATATAAAAGATTAGTTAATTTTTATTAGAGATATTAAAGAAAATAAATATATTATTTATATGTATTTGTATAATTAGTTTATATTTTAATTTATAAATCCGATAAATTAATTTAAAAATAAATGATAAATATATATAAATACATTTGAGTAATATATTTAACTTCATTAACCTTTTTAACCAGAATTAACTAACTCTTATATAAAAAATTGTAGGGGATACATATGCTTGAATCATTGCTGAGATTTATGAAGTTCATATCCTATAAACCATTCCACTAATCCAAGCACATGTAAGTTTTGAATATAAATATTTTACACAACAGGATTCATATCAAATCTTTTTAATTATCGTATAAATTAATATATATTAAAATATGATTAAGAAAATACTATGAGCAAATAACATATTAACTTTGAGGCTTCATGTTAGCCATATCGTGGTTCAATCTCTCCTTCCGTGTGAGGGTAAAATCAGTCAGTTAATGTTATATGTTAAAAAAAAAATCAGTTCTTTAATAATAAACTCATACATTTAAATTTTTCCCCTCACAAAAAGGGTGTTTGATGAACACACAAGTAACTAATTAATCAAATTAAAAGGAAACAAAGAATACTAGTTAATCAACAACCCAAGGCTCCAAATCTACATGCATCATATAGACCGAATTTTCTTTCAAGCCATAAATGAATCAAAGGACAATAACAAGTGCGCAGTTTAATGGTAGACTTTGAGCATTAATAAATGAACGGTTTCATATTCGAGCCAAAAAAAATTACTACCCAAAAATTTAACCAGGAAGAGATATATAGAGTACCTGGACGAAAACAAGAGGAGAGAAGCCAAGATCGGGGCCAAGGACGTGGTCATGAACGAGACCGTCTATGGAGTATCCAGATTCAGCGATCCATTCGGAGAGGGTTTTGTCAAAGTGCGACTCTGCGACCCGTACACCGGCGTCGTTACACTTGATGAACGGCCGTCCGGTATCGGATCTCCTAATCCGGCCCGAGACATGAGAGTAGGCGTCAAGCAGAGGGAACATGGCCTTCTTCAGGTCGTAGTTAGAGAGCCCTTGGACGGCATCGTTGCTGAAGAAATGAGCTGATCTGATGTAATGGAGCTTCAAGAGCAAATCCATGCTCTGGAGTTCGTACGCACCGTTTTGCTCGCTCCGTGGCGTCGCCGGGACCACCGTTGAGATCCTGGAGCTGAGAGGCGTGTTTTCGAAGTTGCCGAGTGAACCCATAGAGATCGGAAAAAGAGAGACAGAGGATGTTTCTGTGCGTGAATGAGAACTGAGAAGGGAAGGCTTCTTGCTATTTATAGACCATCTTTCAGAAGAAAGGATAGCGTCTGCACGTCTCTGTCAGGGTTGGTTTTCTTTACGTCGAAATGGGGTCCAGCACTTAATTTTCTTGTCCTCAAAATAACTGTCCTTTCTTTTCCCTATGACAATGATGCTGTTTGCAGTGCATCTATTATTATTTCAGCAAAATCAATTTCTCCCTCTTTTTGGTGAAAGAATGAGAAAAGGTAGTGGATATTAGAACGGTGAGAGACTAGAGTTTATTTGGGAATCAATTCTTAAAATCACTTTTACGTAAGTTGAGATAAAACTCTCTCATATACTTACTTCGGATTCTATGAAACCAAAGTTTAAAACCTAGGTTTTGTTACTTCCCAAACAAGCCCTAACCCAATTTAAATGCTTATTTGGAATGGCAGTGAACCCTTTGAAATTAGGTCTTTAGCCGTGGTTTGCAATGGAGGAGGTAAATATATAATTTGAGTTTCTCTTAATTTAGGTATTTATAAAAAGGTAGCTTTAAACAAGCCTTAAAAAAGATTCTCTCGTTCTGCCTGATGAGAAAAAAAAAATAGCATTCATATTAAAATTATTGTGCAACGAAGAGGTCTTATAACTCTAATCTACTTTGTTAAGGGAAATGAATATACTCATTTTATAAATAATAAACATGAGTTTGTTCAGTCGCACACACTCATATATAGAGTCTGTGACCTCAATTAACGTTATTGACTTTTATCTTGATCAAAAACAGTTATTGACTTTTACCTGAATTAATATTCTTGTCGGCATTCATCCTTGTCGATTCTAGTTCAGATTCCAGACTTATGTATGGTGATATAAATTTTCGTACAGTTCTGAGCTCTTGTACAGCACTTGTACTTATTGTGATGTTTTGATATGCTCTCTATCTGTGGATATGTAACACCGGCGGAAATATTACTTTTTTTCAATTGAAATAATGAGACTTTGCCATTGTATGCCGTTATTTGATTTGCTTAATTATCGTGACTCCGTCTAGCTTCATTAGAACAGAGAAAAATACTTACATATTTCATCACATTCATATTCCACCCAATAAAAATATTTTAAAAATTGTCTATTATGAATCTCATATTCTATAAAATTGTCATAATTATTTTTTTCCATCATAAATATATATCATAATGGGTGATGAAAAAAGAAAAATAATTAAAATAAATTTATGAAATGTAATATCCACAGTATATGACATTTGAAATATTTCTATTAGATAAAGTATGAATGATTTGACACTCCAAAATTATACAAGTATTTCTTTGGAATGGGACTGCTGGGTGTTAATGCCAATTAAATTTAATTTAATAACCTGCTGCGATAAAGGATCTAATTAAGCACAGTACGGGAACTTGAGCGCTCATGCAGTAGTATGAAATAAGAATTGTGATTGCTGATATACGGTTCTTTCAGGAGCGGTATTAGCATGATTTGAAGGGAGCGGATTTCCTAACAATCATTTTTCTCATTATCTCCTCATAATCACATTTTCACCTTTAGATCTAGTAATTGATGGTTCAGATTTATATTTTATAAAAAATTTATTATAATAGTTTATAAGTTAAAATTTGTTTATCTTATACACATTACAATTATAAATAATATAGATCATATTTTAGTAGTTTAAATCTATTTACTTATATTTAGAATACTAATTTTATAAAATATTAAATCTACAATCTTCGTGTGTGTTGATTTAGGGTGAGGATATGATTACGAAAAAAACATCCACGAAAAGTCAGCCTGATTTGAAATGATAATTGATTACATGGTTGTTAGATGTTAGTGGTTGGCTTCTCCTTTTCCCGCCCAACTTGTAGTTAGTTCTTTGGCATGGCAACTTTCAGGAGACCACGTATTCCACCGAACTTTCTTCTCCACACAAAAGCCATGCAAGCCATGGGCTTGACAATTGGCACCGTATTTATCACTGGGGACTTATAACTCACATAGTATCCCCAGAATCCATTAACCGCCCAAAAAAAAAAAGACAGACACACTCACTCATCTCACCATGAACCCAAAAAAAAAAAACACTAATTTTTAAAACATTATTTCGATTAAAACCTGAGCCCTAGAGCAAGCCCATCGTCTGCGCGTGCATTCTCGTTTCCATTTTTCTTTCGATATCTTTTCAGAATCTCATTATTAACCTAAAATTGAAAAGTAGATGGCTCACAAATGAATGAATTTGAACCATTAGAATATGATATACATGAATAATTGCAACATAGATAAAATAACAATATCTTAACTAATAAATTATTACAATGATTATTTTATAAAATATTAAATAAGGAGAAAGGGAAAAGAAAGAGAAGAAGGAAGATGAAAAAATCTACGCCGATACGTTAGTTGGGGGTATCCATTGGCCATAAATAACGACAAGTACTGAAATCTGAACGAGAATGATTATTTAAAAACTGCAGGTTGAAAATTCTAAATTTGGTTCGTTAAAATTGTGTTAGCGCCATCATATTTATCACTACTATAAATGCCGAAACTGGTCTCCTAGAAGATTAAATGCCCTGTCGCCTTCACCTACAAAATAGACCAAGGAATTGATCCACGGATGCATTGACAACCCCTCAGCAAAATAAATAAATAAATGAATAGATAATAAACAAATAAAAGACAGCTCCATCTGGAAAAAAAAAATCCTGTGGATGTATTTTTTGGGATAAAGTCCATGATACAGAATAAATATTGCTCAAACCATATTTTTACTGCTAGAGTGGTTCAAAAACATGGTCGATATAATACTAGTACAGCCAACCAAAAAAGAGAGATGCAATATCAGTATCACCGTTGAAAATGAATTAATGCTTAGTGCGTAAAGGCACTTGGATGAACTGGTCAATCACCTTTTCACCTAACCCTGGTCTCGAATAGCCACTTGGAACAAGAAGAGGAAGAAGATTGATTAATAAGGAACTGCATTGCATTAATGAAATCGAGAGTCGTCGCCGAAAAAACAGTTACGAATGCAAGTGAAAGAAACGTAGCGATATCTGTACGAGGGAACGCGTGAACGCTGGAAGAGATCCATAGTTTGTTTGGATTAGTTTTAAAAAGTGATTGTACATAATTTAAGGTAAGCATGTGAGAGAAGTTCTTTCTTATCTCGATTTGTATGAAAATGATTCTAGATGGTTGATAAATAAACCATAATCATCACTGGTGATAATCAATGGCACCGGTAAACATCGAAACAAAATTTTATTCCGCGTAATACTTGATGCGCATGCATTGCATAATTGATTTTTCCACATGTAATACGAGATAATTCTGCTTGAAACACTGTATCAATTCCAATAATAGTGTTTGATGTCTTCTTGAGATTATAGCCTTTTGTTTTACAAAATAAAATAGTATGGACTGGATTATTTTGTTTTACAGAACAGTATATTGTATAACAAGGGTCACAAACTAAATTATAATATGGTTTAACTGTACAGAATAAGTTGTAATGAGTCGGATCTAGAGGTTGGATTACAAACAAGCCAAACTATAAGGGCAAAGAATCAATACCAGTGAAGGCATTTAAAATCGTAACTGTTGGGATGCATGGCGGTGGAGAATTGACGGAGTGCATGTGACAGATGATTGATTGGAAATGGGATTGAAACGGAATGAAAATCAAAACTGAGCCAGCGCGAGATGACATGCCGTGGAAATATTAAAATATGATCTGGACAGTCTGGGCGCTGGGAGCCTCAATGAAAACCAAACAGCACATCCCCACCGCCAACCTTCCCCCTTTCATGCTCTTAGTGTCATCGCGAATTTGGAAAGAAACCGATGGTGGTCTTTCTGAATCCTGAAAGAAGCATGTCGAAACACATTAACTAGTTGGTCCGTTGGTTTAATGTGTCTATGGGACTTGGGCGAGCGCAAGTGCTTTTTAAAGAATAAACTGAGTCTGTTTATCAAAATGTTTTAAAATCATATTTGTATAAATTAAGATAAAAGTTCTTAAATATATTTACCCAGTACACCATAAATCAAGTTAAAAAAATAGCTTTCAATGCCAATTTAATAGGTTGGTTTGTAATTGCTTATCACAAAACTCCAATTGACAAATTGGAACCAATCAAACAAAAATGCACGCATTTAGCATTTTATAATGTTTCACTTTTGATGCATTTGGGCAATTATTATAAAACTGTAAAGAAAATACGTCATTGCTAGCTAGCTTGTGTCTTTGCGGTTTAAAGCCATGCCTTTAAACGATAGAGCACAAGTTCGATTCGACAGCTAGCATTCGAAGACTTGACCAAAAAAAAAAAGAAAAGAAAATACGTCATTATTGAAAAAGTCCAATGAAAGTGATAAGCAAAATTTTGTCATTATTTCTTAAATTTATTGACATGGAATAAGTGGAGGATCCTATAAAGATTAGAAGGCTATCTATTTAATATCGCATATTTGATTTTAATTAGTAGTTATTTTGAATTGATTTGGCAATATCTTAATATTGCATATTTGATTTGATTTAATTTGACAATATCATTTTTATTTGATTTTATTGTCATTAATTTATAGAGTTAGGTTGAGACCTATAAATAGCACTTCAATTCATTTATTTTATACATTTGATGATTTGAATAATATTAAGTTTTCTCTCCTCTTAACTCTCTTATCTCTTTATTTGTCTAATTTCTTCCTCATTCCCCTCATCTATTATCTCTCTTTCTCATCTCTTCCTTTCCCCTTCCCCGTCTTGCATCATCTATCATCGCATACTCTTGTCGAATCGTCACTAATTTACTGAGAGAGAGATCAAACTTGGATATATGAGATTTTGCAAGAGTAAACGCCATAAAAAAAAAAGGAAGGAAGTGGAAAAAACTGAAGGGGGACTTTTTTTTCTAAAGGACGGAGGGCATGATAGTCCATTGATTGACTCTGTTTTCTTTAATTTAATTGCATTTTTATGATAATTTATAATAAATACCAGCCCATGTTATTGCAAGTGGCACGTGTCTCTAAGTATCATACCAGTTATAATATCCTACCAAAAAATGCAGCATCGTATGTTCGTGAAAGAACGGTCGGAAGGCCGATGACTATAATGCAAGGCGACTATAGATCTCATTGCCCGCTGAGATAGCTAAATTAACTAAATAGACAATGGAAAATGCAAAAATAAATGAAACAATTTTAATCGTAGTATCTTCTGCCTTCTTATTTGGAAAATAAGTTTTTACTTGTCCCTTTTTGCCAACGAAGTTTTTTACTAGTTAATATTAATGTCAAAAAGCGCACAATATTTTATACTACTGCATCGATTGCTGTGTCACAAATTTCCTTTCTATTTATGCACTGACATCGAACAAGGCTCTCTATATATGTAATTGCGTATCAGTTACGTGTGCATCTGGATTATTTTTTTTCACGTGATTTACAAAATTTCAGATAAATAAATTATATGGATTTTATTTCAACTTATTTAAAAATGCTTTTTTTAATAACTTTAAAGCGTGCCATGATGAAAATAAAAATTTTCCCCCTTCAAGATCCACACTAAATATGCACGTGCCTCCATCACACAATTTCAATTAAAATTTTGGAGGAATTATTATAGAGTTTCATGTAAATAATTAATATAAAAAATATCACATTGACAATTCAAATAGTTACTATTGACAACTCAAGTAATTCTCATTAACAATTTATTGAAATCTTTCTGATATTAATTTTTTTGTATGAGATTTTATAATAATTCGCCTTGCATTTTTTCTACCTTGCATACTATTCAACAATTTTTTTTTTTTTTCAAAAAAAGGTCATCTAATGGAGTCTTATCTAGTACTAACATCTTGCTAGTACGCTCTGAGATACTGACAATGAAGAACTCCCTGGCAATAGGATAGAAAGTATTTGGTAATGTATTTTGTGTTTTGTCTGCCCTATTAACTGTTAGTACTTTATTTTTGTTCTTGTTCTTATTTCCCCTTATGTGGGTGTTGTTTATTATTGTTTCTTGCCTTCTTTTGTGGGTTAATTTTGTTTGTGTTGGTTGCTGGCTTACTTTCGTCATGATCATTATTTCTCTGGAGTTAGGTCTTAAACTCCAAATGGTTCTTCTTCCCTATGCTACAATAAGGGTTTATGGCTGCTTTGATTTTGCAATAATGGCATCGGTTGGGCTCAGGAGAGCACGTCATTGGACAACCACCCCTATTGCTTCTTTGCATTTGATCATGGTGGATTGTAAGTTGGCTTCCTCACCTTCAACTCACATTGATTAGGATGCAGTTGTCATTTAGTTGTTAGCTATTGTTTTTTACTCTCAAATTCTCTCGTGTCTGCTAGTCTTGTTTAGCCTTTCTGGCTTCTGGTGTTGTAATTTGAGTTTTATACAATGAAAAACAATTATCTTTCGATAAAAAAAGGGCACGAGCAATTCAGGTAGATCAGGTTGGATTTAGCCAGTCCTGTCTAATCATACCTTCGATGGATTTCTTATTCCCAATTCACCTACCCGTTTATTGCATTACTCGTCTTTTTTAGTGACAAATAATAACAATTAACCAGTTGTCCGCTGTGCTAAATCAACCTATCAAATTAATTAGTTAAAAAATGTTGATAATATACAATATGCACCAATATTATTCCATATATTTTTATTGGTATGGAAAAAGCATATTAGAAACACTTATACTTTTCTCATATTTTTATTTGACACTATTGTGTTTTTCTCCTAATTAAATATTTAATTTTGCTTTATTAACGATATTAACTTATATACATGGGTTAACAGTGCTAACAAATCAAAGTTACAGGGGTTAATTATGTTAAGATGGTAAAATTAAAAGATTTAAGTAAGATAAAAGTACACACAAGTACCAAGTTACAAATTAAAAAAAATAGATATATCTAATTATGATTTTCCCTTATTAATACACAATTAATCTTGCATAGTGGTCTGGTATGATCTAACCTGGTATGAGGAAGAAATTGCTGGCCCAAGCTAAATCAAATTTTGGCTTTGTCACGGCTATGGAATTGGAGGTCATGGGGGTTGATATTAAGCCAGAGGGGAGAGGCAGAGGTGAAAACCATGACGGGGAGGGAGGGGGAGGAGGAATCAGGAGCGAGGGAGAAAGTGTGAGTCAAGGACATGACGGAGAACCACTTGACGTTGTTGTCGAAGAGAGACTTCAAGACCTCTGATTGAAGCTGTTGGAGTGACGGACTGTGATTAGAGGCATGGAAGTGGCCATGTGACTAAGAGAGGTAGAGGCGAGAGCGGTCGTTGTGGGAGGTTTTCCATAAAATGGTGTAGAGTTGCGATTGAAGAGTTGAAGCTTGCTATGAGGGGCAGGGGGAGGGTGAGAGAAGGAAAGGAGGGAGGAGGGAGGAGGGAGGATGAGATCATCCATGATGGGATGGAAGAGAGGGGAGATGTACAATAAGATAGGCTTTTTTGTTGTGGAGGATTGAGAGGACGGAGGAAAGAAGTGGGGAGGGGTTTATATTTTTTTTAAAGAAAAAAATAGAGAGAGAAGGGTCTTGGACTACCTGGATTGGTCTAGGTAGTCCGCTGGACCAAATTCGGTCTAGCCCGACCTCAGGTTGAGGCTAAATCGGATCAGACTTCAAGCTGTCTTATTTAGTCTGAAGCCTTTATTGGATCAAACCTTAGGTTGGGTTTCAACCCAGTCCAGTTCGGTCTATGCTTAGCCTTAACTTCAAATATAAAAAAGTTAAATAAACACATCAGCTCGTGTTTATTGGGCCTCGGAATCCACAGGTCCGTATTAAAATTGAGAAATTGTAGCCCAAAATTAAGGGCTCTAAAATGTGGGTATCGAATTTAGGATTTCGGTGTTGTGACATGTGTCAAGGCTAGCAGGAGTGGGCCTTCCCAGTGCCACTGCGATTCCAGTGAAAAAAAACTATATCATTTGATAATCTGATTTTTTTTTTTTTTCAAAAATAATTCCGTACTGTGTGACAGTGTGGGGCACCCTACTTATTTAAATAAGTTAGCCTATCTCTTCCCCCAAACACAACTTCCATTGGTAAATCAAAGGTGTATTGAAACACAAACAATGAAAACTGAGTTGAGCAGTAGTGGGCCATGAGAGTGTTAAAAAGCAATATCTGGTCCAACGCACGTTACGTGATTGTTGAGAGGCATTGCATTAGTCAAGCCACATGATTCAGCAAGTAATGTATGGATAAAGACGGTGTGAGGATATGCAAATTTTACCATTTAATATAAGCCTCTAAAGATCGTTAGTCGCAAGGATTTAACATGAAAAGTTGAATATATGAAGTGTAGTTAAAGATTTTATCTCTTTTTTTAAAAATTGATTATCGTTCCAAACCAAACAGGGATTATCTGTTTTGTTTTATTTTCTGAAGGTGACTGCATTCTCATGCAATTGCAAAGTAAGAGCGTAGTCTACTACACTTGATCTAAGCCAAAAGGCCGAGAAAGGCTTAGGTAATAGTATAGTCTAACAAAGAACGGAAAGCTGTCAGATATTTTAGTAAACGCAATATCAAATATACTCCACATCCTTATTGCCCAGCCTTAAGCTATTCAGTTGGTATTTGAAGTTGCTTGAAAATGTCCAGTTTTTAGGAAAGTTATAATAAAGAAAGGACTTTTAGAATGTCTTAAATATTCGTCATCAAAGAAATTGGCCCCACAGGGAGATTGGTCCAGAATTGGATCCCACTCCTATGGGATATTGCTTTTCTCTCGAGATGCACGGCTCTGGATCTCAAACTACAACTTGGCCTCTTAACGGTTCTTGAGTCTGATGTTTTTCAGGAGCAACTTTTTATTTTCTATGGTCTATAATTATAGGAAAGTTTTTTTACCTGTTTAATATTTGGCTAATTAACACTTTTTTTTTTTGGTATGTGTATGAGGGTGAGTGAGAGGGGTTAATTCAGATTGTTATATTTAATTTATTCATTTTTTGAAACTAAGAATCGACTAGAATCACGGAATGGTATTAAATCAGTTTCCCTTTTCCTTTAGCATGTCCCACTCACTCCAAACTGAAACCGAAATCTTCGTTCATCTCAAGGAGGAGGTGCTTGGCGCGTGGGCTGTCTCATGCAGATTGCAGACTGACCATTAGCACAGCATCAAGTATACATTGGAGGAAAAATAAAAATAAAAATAAAAGCCGCTTATTAGAATTATCCTTTTTTTTGTTTGGCATTATGTTAACTTCCTGGAAATTTATTTATATCAATCTCACATTATTTCATAAATTTTGTATTTCAGTATTTATTGCTTTCATAATTCCACCAGTTCTGCCTCTGCCTCAGACCCTCTCTTTTTTGCTTCCCCCCCCCCTCAATTCATTCTATACGAGCAGTACTACTGAGATAAACCGTACGCTGGTTTCTGCAGCATCATGAGCGAAGAAGAGGAGAGTTTTATAGAAACGAACTCGGCGCATCCAGGTTCATTCCCCTCCCATTTTTTCCCTTGCTTTCTACTGCCATTGTGTGGGTTTTTACGATTTTTGTTACCTTTGGTGTTTATCGCTTTCTGTTCTCGCTCTATTTTCCCTTTATTTGGTCGTGGGGTTTGTGCTTTTGACAATGTAGGTTATATAATTTCTCACTGCCTATTTAACACCCATTGAACTGTCCTGGGGTTCTATTGCGCTTGCATTTTGGTTGTGGTTCGAGCTGTGTTATCTCCTCTCCATTTCTCTTCTTCCGCATTCTTGGCCTGGGCTGCACTGCGTCTCTACTTTGCTGATTATCTGTTTGCATTGCACAAACCCCGAGATGACAGCATAAAAAAGCCTGTGTACAGGAATCTGTGCATAATTTCTTCACTATTTTTATAATTTTTTTTATTTCTGTTATTTCCCCTCCAGGATTTCGGGTACGTTGCTAAATCACTGATCCGTTTTGTTAAAAAAAAAAAAAGAAAAAATCTTTCTTTACTATGGTTATACCCATGAAATCAGTCCACCAGTTGATTAACCACCCGTTTTTCTTGGAGAATGAATGGGATGGGGGGCTCAAGCGAGCCGGGTGGATTTGCAGACTCTGGGTATGGGCACCACCATCCTCATTTGATCAGCACAGTCGAGTTTGAAACTTTTAAATTAATGATGTGTATTCTGTGGTGTGCCTTAGTGAACCCCATAATGCATTACATGTTTCTGCAGATAACGTTTTCTTACTTACCAACTTTTCCATAAGTTACTGGCGTCCTGTAGAACTGGTATTTGACCGAGGGAAAATTGGAGAAATGCAATCATTTCGCCATAACATTTGGTTTTTCAAATTGTGTTATTGGTGCTGTAGGTGCGGCTGATTCTGCTATTATTTATGCATATGGAATATATAATAACTTAAGATGTATTACTATGTGATCATACTTTTACCTTAAGGATAAATGTAAAATGTTAATGAAGCTTTTATCTAATTTGTAGAATTTTTGTCGATTACCTCTTGGATTTACTGCACCTCATTTACATTATTACTCAGGGGACATCATGGGTTGGGAATCTATCAGGTGCATGAGAGCAACCGATCAGATATAGAAAATAAGAAAGCAGTTTATGGTCTGTGTAGTTGACAATTTTCTGATTTCTGTTAGTTGGATTGGAATAAATTCTGCAACATTTTGAAGCTATTGTTTCCACAAGCTAAGACACCTTGTTTATTAATATTTTTGGTGGATGAGTAATGGTGTTTAAATGTCCATGTCAAGGGGACAATTCAAACTAATCGTCATTCATAACACAGGTCTTCTTTTTGACCCTGCAAAATGTGGCGCACTGAATTTGCAAGACAAACAAAAGCTAGTTCAAGAGATTGCTCGACAATCAAAAGATGCCAGAAATATGCTCTACTCCTTTACCCGCAAGGAGCTTCTGGAAATAATTTGTGCTGAACTTGGCAAAGAGAGGAAGTACACTGGATATACTAAGACTCAAATGATAGAGTATCTTCTGAAGATAATTTCTAGGAAATCCAAGTTGCACATAGTCCCAAATAACAGTCACATTGGTTCTAAAAGGAAAAGTGGACCTCCATCTCAAGATTTACATTATGTTCCTCTGGTGATTAATAAAGAGGAAAAAGTAAAATCCTTACTGTGTCAGAATGTTGCATGCAGAGCTACTTTGTGTCCTGAAGATGCTTTTTGTAAGAGATGTTCTTGCTGTATTTGTCATTTTTATGATGATAACAAGGATCCTAGTTTATGGTTGACCTGTGGATCTGATCTTCTTGAAGAGAAGGATTCATGTGGAATGTCTTGTCATTTACAATGTGCTTTGAATTATAAGAAGTCTGGCGTTTTGAAGGGCACATTTAGTCCAACGTTAGATGGAAGTTTTTCTTGTGTTTCTTGTGGAAAAATTAATGGATTCATGAGGTAAGTACTTCATATATGGTAGCATATTCATGTGCGCGCGTGCGCACACACAAAAACCCTGTATATCTTTGTTGGATGTTTTGTATTTTAATTAGCAGGCTGTGTTACACATGAAACCAGTTTTTTCTTGCCTGAGCTATATTGGTGGCTCTGTTGCAGTTTCAGGCACCTAATCCACAATTCAGGAAGAAATCATAACATAATCTTTACTAGCAATTTTGCACTTTGTGTTCACAAACATGCGCATGTATATTTAGCAGCAATTTTGCACCTTTATGTGTCCACAAACACGCCCATGTATATTTAGTAGAAATTTTCCATCTTTATGTGTTCACAAACGCATGCATGTGTATGGACTACGACCATATTGCAGTGTCTCAAGAAACTATCCTCTGATTAAGCAAACTACTAATAACACAATAAGAAACTGTCAATTCTTGTGCATATGCTATTTAGAACTAGAAATCAATTTACATGCATGCATGCTTGCTTGCTTTCAGATATATATATGTATAGTTGTTGATGCTAGGTAAATATGACACTCACCTTAGTTGAATTACTTCTGAGATATGAGTAAACATATCTAATATTAATTCATTTATAAGTGTAATCATACATGCAGTGAGAATTTGTTGTCTTAAGTGAACTTAATAATATAAAAAACAAAACCAAATATATTTTGGGATTTAGTAAAAAAAATGTTCATTATGAATTGATTTATTACTATACAGCAAGCTTGAGTAACTTGATTCTGGATCTATTGTCTTGAAACAGTCCTAAACCTTTTGGATGTTTTAAAAAAGAAAGTGGAAACTGACTAACTGTAGTGATATTTCAATTTCACAGGACATGGAGAAAGCAATTATTGGTTGCAAAAGAAGCCAGAAGAGTTGATATACTGTGTTTACGAATATCCTTGGCTCACAGAATTCTATTAGGAACTGAATCATACAGGGAAGTACATAAGATTGTAGAAGCTGCTCTCAAATTGCTTAACAATGAAGTGGGGCCTCAGGATCAGGAATGCCTAAGGATGACACGAGGCATTGTGAACAGGCTCTCATGTGGTGCTGAGGTTCAGAAGTTGTGCTCTTATGCAGTTGAGCTTTTTGATTCAATGTTCCCTAACCTTTACCCTTACTCTGTGGAAAAGAAAGATGTGCCAAGTAAGTCATTTATTTATTTTTAAGGTCAGCTCATTGAGCTTCTAATTGAACAGCTATTATTTTTCACGTCAATTATGTGTGATATAGTGACTAGCGTTGCATATAGCACAGCTATGACAATATATCAAGTACTGAGTTAACTTTTTGATGTTTTGGATCTAACATGTCATCTGTGTAATTTTATGTTTTATCATCCTACATGACTCTTGCCAAAGGCTTGTCATAGCTGTTCCAAACTTTTTAGGAACGATTGAAAAAGGGAATGGATGTAAACTTTTGGTTTTCATCATATCATATGGTTAAGATATATAACACTCTTGGGAAGACAGATATTACTATTGGCATGATTAAAATTGCGCTCTTGCGCTTCAGACAGTGTTTTACTTTCACGCATGACATCATTTTGGGAGGCATAGGAGTGAATTATTATAACTGTGCAAGATTTGATTTGGGATGATATCCATTGCTTCACCTCATCGTTCATTACAAGGAAACTGCTAAAGGCAATTTCTTGGGCATTTATTCTTTATAATTATCATATCACTAGTACAAATAAGTTTGGAAAAATTAAGGCTAAAGATTTACATCTTAAAAGAATTGATGCTATAGGATATTGAAAATCCTTAATATTTTCAAGGATGAAAGTTAATATTAAGTTTTAGTAAGGTTACTGTTAAATTTGAAGAGTTATCAACTTAACTTTCCTAAAATTTGATGGTAATTTATCTAAAACCTTGTAGTAAATCCTGCGAAACTTAATAATAACTTTGGTCCTCGAAAATGATTGTGATGTTTTAGATCTTTCAATATTTTAGACTGAGTACTGAGATGCAATTTTCCCAATAGTTTTTGTCCCCGTTTTCATTTGCCCGAATCTCACTCTCAAATGAACTTCATAGAGAAAGAGCTCAAGCAAGATGGTTGATACAATTCAGTACTTTTATCAGTACATCTTGTTTTTCAATTTTCTTGACTGATTTGGTTGGAAATTTATATTGGCAGCTTGCACTATACGTTTTGAAGAGTGCCTTCCTACCTCTGTGGTCATTGTGCTAGGGTATGAAGATCATCTTTTAAAAGACTTTTTGGGCTGCAGGCTCTGGCACAGGACATCAACAATGGACTACTCTGAACAACCCACCTTCATTGTGTTACGGCCAGAAAAAAGGTTCAAGTTGGAAAACCTCTATCCTTCAACTGAGTATTTTTGCAAGGCTTCTCTTTTTAGCAGCACGGGCATTCTGGGCACTGCAGAAGCTAGATGGGTCACCCCTTGTAATCCCAGTGTATCTCCTTTAAAAGTTACTAGAGCCGGCAGTGACAGGGATCATATTAGACATTCGCCTCATGAATCCTCTGTAACCACTTTGGACATACATGCGCAGGAAAAATACAGGATAGCTGTTGAAAATCATTATCGCATGGAATCTGCCAACTCTGACGTCAACTCATTCTTTAGGGAGCATCCTGCAAAACTTTTCTTCTCTGACAACTTCAGGGGCAGGATTGACGGGTTCCTCTCAAAACCTCCATCAATCGAATCTCTTACATCTAAAACTTTTGCTGCGGTTTCACCTCCTACACCTTCGAAATTGGATGAAATGAGACAAGCTACAGGTTTGGGTGGTAGAAAGCGCTCGGAGGAAAATGATTATGAGTATTCTGTCAGGGTAGTCAAATGGTTAGAGCATGAAGGTCACATTGACCAATACTTCAGAGTAAAATTTCTGACTTGGTTCAGCCTTAAAGCTAATCCACAAGAGAGAAGGGTGGTTAGTGCTTTTGTGGATGCATTGATTGATGACCCACCGAGCTTAGTTGATCAGCTTATACACACCTTCATGGACGAAATATGCTGCGAGCAAAAACCTTAGCGAAGATTTGGATTCTGCACTGGGCCATGCCATTATGGGTTTCGATACTAATAGGTCTAACTCGGGGAATTTCAAGGGCAGTTCATAGATATGGCTTTTCCAGAAGCATTATTATAACTTGTTGATGTTTGATAACACGAGAGGCGTGGTCAGCATTCTGATTGTTGGCCGCTTATTACCCTTGGGTACTGATTCTTATATATGTCAGTTTATTTCTAACGTGCTATAGGTGGTAATAAATATAGTTATGCTAACAGGTGTTGGTCCAACAAGAGGTTTTGTCTACTTAAGTATAAGGTTTCAAGTTTGAGTCTATATGAACGTATAAAATGTCTCTGAGTAAGCTATCTCCAATTGAGTCCAAATCTGACCTAGATAGCCACGTCAAGGAAAAAAGAAGAAGACACGATGAAAATGGATTATCAATAGGGAACGTGATCAGTGGATCAAGAGTTTGATTCAATAGCATATTCTTTTTTCTTTACAAGTTACACCCCAAAAAAGGGGTACCAAAATTTATATACTTAATATATCCTTATAATTAAATTATAATAATTGACTTTTATACTCATTATTTATTATGTAACTGAGCCTTATTATTGATATTTTTAATTTATTTTTATTTAATTAGAAAAAATACATTAAGCAGATAATCCCAAGTATTCAAGTTCTTTTAAAAAACTCCATCCTTAAATGTTTGACTTGATTTTCACTCAATGTTTGAATCCATTTGGGGAAAAAAAACTTCGTATGCAAGCTATTTTGAGCTAGATTAGGGTTAATTTAGACATATAAACAATACACACATGGAAGGAATTTAGCTGCCTCAAATTTAGAGTTGTTAATTTAAGTCGAGCTCTAGGAATCAGCTTAAGTCCTATTAAATTGAGGTTTGAATTTGAAAATAGGGATAAAATAGAGCAGAAGGGCTAAAATTTGTGACAAGTATAGAGGCCAAGCTTCAATCTTCATTCCTACTCTTGCTCCATCCGCTGCATTTCAAACGCTTGTGTAAATAATGAATAAGGGTAAAATTAAATGCGTAAATTTCATTTAGACAGTCGTCTAAATTACAAGAGTATTAGTGTTTTTGCTTTGTCAAAATTACAATGTTATTACTTGAATTATACATTTTGAGTAGTTTTTATTTGAAAAATATAATAAAAATAATAAAAAGCTAAAGAGCGAGCTCTCACTTCAGCTTCAGAGGAACATTATCCAGATCACAAAATATTACAACCATACATCACAATATCATAGCTACCCAGCTTACTATACTCTCCACACCACCAATGTGTGTCCAACAGGATGGATTCCTATCTTGCAACTAGCAAATTCACTTCACAAATGAATCGCATCCAAATCCCCTATTATGAGAATGTCTTCTCAAAAAGAGAACCGAGATCTTTTGATTATTAGACTTGGGACCACCTAAATTCAGAATCATCTGTAGCATTTTCTGAATTTCCCACAACACAGTTATGCTCCTCCTCCCTCCCATAACATCCCCTAGGCAAGTCAATAGTTGCAGCATTGAACAGCTACAGCGATTGGGTGTCTACCAATTCATATTAAATATCTAGGCATGCCAGTTAGGTTAACGAACTCAACATCTCCTGTTTTTATAAGCAGAACACTTGGTCCAGCAAACTGCCTCTTTGACAACTATCAATGCAGTCACTTAATGAAGCTCCCAACCATCATACATTTTCTGTCTCACTAGTAGCTTCATTGAAAGCCGCAGCCAAGTACTCAGCAAGGCTTGGTTGAGAACTGGACTTCATTGGGGCAGCAGAAGGTCCTCCTTTATTTGTACTTGATGACTTTGAAGCCCAGGATTTTGAACTCTCAGGTGTATATGTATTATTTGAGGTAGCATCTGTCACCTTCCATATGACAGGTTTCAAAAGCTGCCATGGATCTTCAACCATAGACTTCTTGTAGAACCGATCTACATCATGTGGCTTGTCCTCACTGGAGAAACGACCACGAGAACTCAGCCGCTGCCCACCACCCCACCCTGAAGCATTGTTACTTGTGCCATACCGGCCATCTCTACCTCTTCCTTGGCCAAGACTGGGACTACGACTGTATCCTAGAGAAAGATTAGGACTGTGCCTGGGTTGATGAGTTCTGTGATGTCCAGAATTATAAAATGGCCTGCCTGATATTTCAAACCCAGGACTTCGATATTGAGGTGGAAAATAATATTGAGGGGACCCTCTGGGTTCATTCCAGGTGGGGTTTCTGTTGGGTACTGGCAATCCTTGAGTGAAAGAGGGAGTCATCTGTGAATTCATTGATTCTGTTATATACAGTAAACAAGAGATATCAGAGATGAAAAAAGGAACGGTACTCAGAGCAATGACATGATTTTCTAACACAATAAGCTCATTATTGTGCAAATATCACAATGAAAAATAGACAATACTACACAGTACAAACCTCAAGTCAAACATTGTATGGCGCATAAATAAGTGGGTGCTAGCTTTAAGTACCTAGTTAAGGATAGATGTAAGTAACAGTACCTGGACACAGAGATGGAGGCATACATAGTGACGAAAATTGAGCCATAGGTGAACTAACAATAGTAGGAGTGGAATGATCAGGTGCTGCCTGGACATTGCCCTTCTTCTTGTCGGAAGAGAAAGCAGCCATAGGATCTGTGTAGAAGTCAAATCTTGGGGAAGAATATGATGTATCCCGTGCTGGGATGGTTGGAGAGGTTTCAATCAGAGGATTTGAGAGAGAAGAGTGCATTCCACAACCAGAAGCCTTAATGTCACCTGTGGCTTCACTCAGCTCAGCTTGCTTGCGCATTTCTTCCAGCCTTCTTTTTCTTTGCCCCGAATTCTCCATTTAGTCTGAGAATAAAGAGTAGTAAAGTCAAAACATGGTTTATGGCGATCACATTTGATAAGCAATAGAAAACTGTGCCCCTAAACAGCATCAACACGGCATAACAAATACAACTCAACTCTTTTATTTTCTTTTGTAGTTTTTACAAATTTCATTGAAGGAAAAATAAACAATGAAAAATTTGTAGGATCTCCTGATCTTCTGTATAACTTCAAAACACCCCTTGACCTAATTCCACAAAACACTGAGGACAATAAAGCTATTTTTTTGCTAAGCACATATCCTTCCACTAGATGCAATCCTGAGACACTACCAAGCACTAAAAGTGGACACCTCTCCTAACGGGCATTCGAACTTTTGTTCACTGCGTGAGAACTAAACCCTTCCGCTATACCCAACCCCCATTGCTTGAGGACTTGGCACTGGAGACCAGTCAAGACTGTATCAACACAAGCAAAAGTGTCGTTTTAAGCTGTCTTTAGTTTCTCCACTGAATCAAATATACAGCACTGGAACTCGACACGAACTAGGGCAGAATGTCAAATTGAGTGATGATTAATTTAAAACTGTAACACTTATCATAACATTTACCAGAGCCAGAGACTTCAACAAAGCACAAACAATCCAAAAGCTACAAGGACTCTTCCATATGCATTTAGCAGAGCCACTGATCGGGTAAGATGAATTGAAATGAAACAAATCCAAAAACTAGGATTTGAAATGAAACAAAGATGACTTTGGATTGAAGGTTGAAAGACAAAGAATACACAAGCAGAAACCATCCAGAAGCCCAAAGAATCACAAACTAATATCTCTCCGCGAAATATAACAACTTTATCGCTAATTTCTTCGATTATGGATATGGATTTCAGGATTTGGCATTCAGTAAAAGGATCGTCAATACGGAGGAAGAGACTAGTCTTTAGCTGAGGGCTGAAATTTGCCAGAACAGGAACCTGGTAATCATTTGCAAAGATCGGGTAGAAATATACAATGTTGAAGGTCAATTATCCAAATTTCGGATGGATGCGTGAAGACGTAAGGGTTGTTGGGGGCCACGCCTGAATGAAGCATTCAACAAAAACTCAGGCGAAGCCTTTATTAAGTTTCGTATTACTTTTCAGCAGAGAATCCAACATTGACAGGCGACAAGTCGAGGACGCGAGAGAAAGTGACGCAGATTAGATTCGGGAGACTTACCGAAAAAGCAACAGAATAACGGAGGGAGGAGGAGAGCAGGCGGCGGATACGTGGCTGGAGGAGCAGGTGGCAGCGACGATGACAGTAGGAGGAGTTGAGGAGAGGCGACAGCGCGCGAAGGAGAGGCAAACGAGAAGAAAGGGTTTGTGAGCAGAGCGAAAAAAAGGGAAATATATAAGAATGAAAAAAAAAGGTGCATTTTTTTGAGTGAAAAGAAGAAGAAGAAAAAAAAAAAAAGAGCGCTCAGGAGCCTGTTTTCTTTTTTCTTCATGAGTGAAAGGGAAATATGTAGTAACAAAATACACAAGAATACAAAACACTACCACCCAAGCCTAGCCTTCAATTACGCTACGAAGGTCAAGCTTTGATGGTGTGATTAACAAGGGTGCAGATTGAAATGATGATAGACTCAGGTGTGGCTGAGTCATTCATGAAAATACTCTTATTTCGATTGTTGCAGAGTTTCCAAATAAGGGTATCAAAGAACAGGCATCAGTGGATGCCCATATATCTGGGATTTAGGTTCCAGAGCGGCCAATCCTTAAAAGGCTTCCCAAAAAATTCCTGAATTACACTCTTCCAGCAATTGTAGGCAGTTGGGTAGCAACACAGGATACGGTCCAAGTCTTCTGTAACGGCTTGGCATTGGTTGCACAGCTGCTAGAAGGCATACCACATGGAAGTGTATGTTTGGAGTAGTTTTTAAAGAATAACTTTTGTCTCAATTTACGTAAAAATTATTTTAAAGAATAAATTTCTGAAAAATATGAAAAGAATAACTTTTTAAAAAATTATGGTTTCCACGTTCAAGCCATGGTTTTGATGATTAAAAGTTATTCTAAAGAATCTGATGATGTTTGTGTTACTCACACAAAATTATAATTTTAAGAGTTAAAAGTTAGAAACCGATCTTCGATCTTTGCCACCCACCGTCACCACAGTCGCGGCCGGACGCTGCAAAGCTTCTTCTTCGGGGGGAGGCTCGGTTTTATTTGAAGTCAGCAGGAGGCAAATGGATGAATCCGACTGCTGAGAAAGAAACAGTACAGTTCAAAATAAAAAAGGGAAAATACCAGGAAAGTAACCTTGAAAGTATGAACCCATTTGCTTCCGTGAACCATGGAAATGATATATATATATATATATATATATATCAATAGTTGTTAAAAATAGTATAATTAGGAATTTAAGATTTCAGAAATTGGTTGAAAAGATGAAATTGCTTTTAAGTTATCATTATATTTTACAGAGTTATTAAAAGTTGTTAACCAATTCAATGCATCTACAGAGGCACTCGAATAAAAAAATTGTTAATAACATAAGAATAGTTATCATTGTCATTGAAAAAGTTATTACTACGCTATAAAATATTGTTATCCATCGCAAGCAAAACAACATAGGCATCCAAATAAAGATATTGTCAAAAGAATAAAATAAGTTGTCATTACGTTTGACGGAGTTGTTAATAAGCTTGATAAATTGTCAATCAACTTAACAGAGTAACAGAGGCACCTGAGTGAAAAAGTTGTCAATAGCAAAAGAATTTTTGTCAATTCCTTTACAGAAATTGTCAATCTGATAACAAAATTTGGTTTTCCAAAATTCAATGGAACAATATAGGCCCTCTAATGGAGATGTGTTCATAAGTATAAAATAAGTTGTCAACATGTTTGACGGAGTTGTCAATATGCTATGAAAAGTTATCAACAAACTCAGCGGAACAACAGAGGCGCCTGAATGAAAAAGTTGTCAAAATCATTGTATCATTTATCATTCTCTTTAAAGGAGTTGTCAATAAGCTATGAAATTTTATTTTTCAGAACTCAATGGAATAACATAGACATTATATTAGAAATGTGCTCAAAAGGATAAAATAAGTTGCTATTACGTTTATTGGAGTTGTCAATACATTACGAAAAGTTGTCAAACAACTTAAATGAGAGAGACACTTAAATGAAAAAGTTGTCAAAATCATTATATTACTTTTCATTCTCTTTGAAAGAATTGTCAGTAAACTACATGAAGATATAATCCTGGTGTTTGCTTTTTAAAATTTTATAAGAATAGCACTGTCTTTTCACTCAAATTCTGAAATTCTTATTTGCTAGCAATTATAAATCCATCCTTTCTCTTATTTATAGCAGCAAATGGGATTTCATAATTTTAAAAGTATTTATAAGGGATTTTCCCTTTTGAAAAATAGCTTTAATTTATATTATGCATATTGATAAATATTTGGTTTTTTTTTGTATAAATACAGAAACATAAAACGAATAAACAGATTTAAAAACAAGAGGAAAGTTCTAATTAAATACACTTGAAATAATCAAACCAAAATCAGGTGTACAAGCACCTTTAATTTTTCTTTTTAATCAAACAAAAATCAGGTGTTATAGTCTCTTAACAGTAATTATGAATCTTAATTAAACCTCTTGATTTGATTTACAATTCATTCAAAATGTGTCTAAACCAGGTTTTTGGCACAATTTTAAAAAAAAAATTATTAGTGAACAAAAAAATCCTTTATTGATCGCTTGCCAAATCTTTGTTGTCAATTAATCGATAACTGGAGAACCTTTTTCCTTTTATTTTTTTTTGTATGACAGATAAGCTCAAATCCTAGATAAGGTTCCTACTACATAATCATAGCTGAGCAAGAGCTACAAATATGATCTTAGCCTACATTTGCTAACATTTGATTCGAACAAAAAGCTGGGGGAGTTTGTAACACCAGAAGTTTGTTGTTCTTGTTCTAAGCCATTTTAGCTAACAAGTCAGCACAGTATAGTGCTTCCCTACGGGAATGAACAATATGGATATCCCAATCAGAGGATATTAATTTTTTTAACTTCTATGATATCGTCAGTCAACCAATGGATGAAAAGACCCACAATCCATCAACAAAAGTTGTATCGCTTTTGCAGAGTCAAAAAATAACTTAATCTTCTTTCAGCCTTGGTTTCTTGCACACTTGTAAACTTGCTTTGATAGCTGCGATAGATCCAACCCAATCCCTTAATGATAGCTGAAAACCACACACTCAGGCACCCAAGCTGTCCACATTATGCCTCCACAAGCTGCTCATTGTTGCATGTCTAGAGATGCATCAATGTCCATTCTTAAGAATCCATCGAGTGGAGGGAACCACCTTGCGTCAACTCTCTCTGTAATTTGGAGTATTTTGTGTTCATAGAGTCCCTCTTCTACTTGCCCCTGTAAGTGGTAAGTGCAGCAATGAATGAGAGTGATGATTTGGTCGCTCATGCCCTCAAAAACTCCTCTACACCCGTTTTTCCATAAAATCTAGTAGATTGTCCCAAATAGTTGAACCCAAGGCTAGCTATTGAATTTATGAATACTAAAGCTATTATTCAACTTCCACTTTAGTGACACCTGCAAGTTATCACTAATGAAAATATAATAGCACGACAGGTTAATCAGAGAAAGCCATACCCTGGTTGCCCCTTCACAATCTCTTAGAATATGAATCATAGACTCCTCACTTTTTCACACTTAAAAAGACACTCGGCGTTATCACTCACCTCTAAAAATTCTCATAGAATTAGTGGGTAGTCATTCATGAAATACTTGGCACATGAAAAATTTTGCCCTTTCTAAAATCGGCTATCTCTGTAGGTTCTTTCAAATAGGATTGTTGGATTGCCCATTATATTCAAAAAGTCACGTTGTACAAAGATTTTACGTTGAAGTTTCCATTAGAGGAAGGTCTCCAACCAAACAAGTCATCCCTTGCCATTGTAGGAGGGTTCACGTTGATTTGTGAATAGTTTTTTTAAATGTTTTGACGCAATCCGAGGTAAATATGTGAAAGAAGTTTTGTCTCAACTTACGTAAAAGTGCTTTTTAAGTGTTTGACAAACAAGCTTTTTGTCAACCGCCCAATTCGGTAAAAAAGTTTTCCACTTGTTGATATCCTAGTGACTTATATGAGTGACAAACTAATTAACAGCAGCATCAGAATCCACCATGTGTTGATTTTTGTCCACGTAGCGAGCTAGAGGATCATCCATTGGCCCCATAGCTCCCACCAAGCATTGGTGATTATCCCACCCCGAAGTTTGCTACCCATATTTTTATGGAATTTGTCCCCCACCTTCAAAATAGCTTTCCAAACTTCTGATTGATTTTTTGTTTTTCTTAACTACTATGGGGAGTTTTCCTTCTCTACAACCATATTTGGCACGCAGGCATCGATCATAGAGAATTTGGTTTAGTAAAGGTACCGACATACCTTCATAGTAGAAGCTTCATTTTGCCTCTTAAGATTTTTTATCCCAAGACCTCCATCTGCTTTACCCAACTTGATATTGTCCCCATAAATAAGTGCATCTTCCTGCCACAATTGCCCTAATTCCAAAGGAAATCTCTACTGATCCGATCAAGAGCTGCAATCACACCAGATGGGAGTAGAAGAGTCTGCATTTGATAGAGAGGTACAGCTGACAAAGTTAATCTGAAGAACCTACTAACGACGCGATCGCTTTTTTTTTTTTTATCCTTTTTTTTATTTTTTTTTCTGCGTTTTAAGTTGTTTGGCGGTAACCTAGGGAAATGATTTTGCAACTTTTATGACAAAGTTAATCTGATATTGCTTCGGGCAAAAACATGTTTTGACTATAATCAGCTGCTTATCAAAGTCACATATTTTGAAATTGAAGAATTTCCCAGTTAAATTAGCTCATGCCCCTTTAGTGGAGAAAAGTAGGTGAATTTTACATAAGAACTGTCAGGTTTCTGTGAGGCATACTCATGAAACTATTGATTATTTATCCAAGTACTCCCATCTGAAGGAGGTTAACTTTTATATTATTGAATTTGATGAAGGAGTTTCTCAGATGATATTTTGTATGTGACTTCTCATCACCTTTAACGGAATTCAGTATTTTTTTGGGGGGGGGGGGGGGGGTAGCCATGCCTGTGGGCTGGAAAATAAAGAGCGAGGGAGAAGGCTCTCCCGGTCCCTGTTTCTTTTACCCCTTTTATTTTGCAGCTCCATTTTTTCCTGGCCATGGGACCAATGGAACGCTTCAATTTAGCACATTTACGAGACACTGCGCCACAAGCATATATTTCCTGAAGATCCACCGTCAGATGACCAACGAATCCACCATCCTACGGCACTGATACAAGGCCCTTAGCTGGCTATTCTGCTCACAACGCATCCAATAGAGGCGCTCCCATTCACAAAGAATCAGAGCGGCAACAGATTCCAGCACCATACGCAGTTGCTTGGCTTTCTACCTTGCTGCCACTAATATATCATCGCACGCGCACGAGTATATATAGAACAGTACTTTAGTTGGCAACCACAACTATCCACTCTGTTCTCAGTTCCGTATTTCAGTACAGTCTATCTCCTTTTCCCAGTTCCCTGTTGTCACAGACTGATTTGTGCCCATCATCTTCGCTTCCCGCTTGGAACCCTCTAGAGTCAAGTGGTTTCTTCTGGACCAGGCTATGCTCACCAACGAAGACTACCAAGGTATTCCTTCCCTTTTTTTTCTGGGTTTGAACATAGCTATAAATCCTAATAACTCCAAGTATTTGCAACTTCGTGCCGTAAATTCATTTCCCTTTATTATTATTTTTCTTGTAGTATCTTTGCATTTCGGGCGAGATGAACTATTTATGGTTGATTTACCTTGTGATATTGGTATAGTGCATTTTTCGTTTTCTCTTTGTGCGCATTCGTTTCTCTCCTTTTTCCTCGGAAGAATTTGTCGCCCGTTTCTGGTTTCCTTCGAATGAATAAATTTTACTTTTTTATTTATAAGCAGGGGAAAAAACTTCCGATTTAAGGTGAAAGTGATAGTGATGCAAATAAACATTGAATCATAGACAGTAACGACATTTAGGTTTTCTACACCCTTATCAATCGACAGTTTAATCCTGTCCTTTATTTCAACTTTGTCGTCCGATTCTCTTAGTATTTAGGTTTTCGCAGCCCTTTCTTTATTTGGAAAAGAAATTCAACTCGGATTGTTCTTCCATACCTGAGCTTGTAGGTGTGTGTACTTGTTTTTTGGGCCCAGAGTTTGGGTATCTTGTTGCCTGGCTTAGAAGTTTGCTTCGGGCTTTCAATATAACTTAAGACTCTTCTTGATCTTCCTCTTAGCATCTCTTTGTGAAATTCTCTTCTTGATTTATGCCAGGTGTTTCAAATTGTTATGTTTTCAAGAGCCGATTGCAAGAATATGCACAGAAAGTGGGACTTCCCACACCTGTGTATGAAACCATCAAGGAAGGACCTTCACATCAACCTTCTTTCAGATCTACAGTCGTAGTCAATAATGAAAGATATGATTCTTTGCCTGGATTTTTCAATCGTAAGGCAGCAGAACAGTCAGCTGCTGAGATTGCTCTTGTGGAGCTGGCAAAATCTGATGAAGTTAATCAATCCATCACCCAACCTGTTGTAAGTTATCTTTATTATATAGGAAATAAAAGTTTCTTGTTCTTAGTTGTAATTATTTTCCATTTAGTCTTTTGTTCTGAACCTGATTGGTAAGTCTAGAGAAGGTTCTTTTTTCTTTATTTTTTGTAATCACAATCGGTACAAGTTGTTACATCATCAAGGGTACCTAGATATTTTGTTGGTTATAAGGGGTGCCTAGATATCTTAGTTACCCAACGTTATTCGCAAAGTTTTGTCAGTTGCCATCCAATATGGTTGAAGGCATATAATCCTTCTATTATAGAAACATATGATGCCTCCCAGAAAACTTGTTCTTTGTTAGATAACTTTCAATTGATGTACAAAATTCGAGAATCGTGGAAGTCATGGTATTTTAGTACCTTAGACAGTGTAAGATAATGTTGTGCCTGTAAGCTTAGAGAATAATATGGAATGAATTTTCTACTCTATTCATAATCAGAAAAGGGACACACACACACACGAGTTGGAGCCTAGGCATTAATGGCTCATAATGATGTAATAATATCCTAATGGAAAAATATCTGATTCTATACTATTTACATTGATGACATATCTTAATAGTGCCAAATGCTTCTTAACTATTCTTTACACAGTTTTTTTTTAACCTTTTGGTCCTCCCTATCTCACAGAAAAGTATTTTCTGGTTGGCAAAAAAAAAGAAAAGTATTTTCTGAAATTTGAGATTTTGGGTAAAGAAAATGCAATTGCTGGTGCATTGACTTGGAGTGTTGAGGGATAAATTGTATTTACTCTTCAAAGTTTAAGCCATTTCATATTTTCTCACTCATCAAAGGAATACTCTGCATTTCACGTTGCAATTACATGCCATGTTGAATATGAGGTCGACTTGAAACTTTTTTTTTTTTTTGGGCCTTATGACCATTCTTGTTGTTTTTTGACATTTTAAAACTTTGTTATTGCAAATGTGTTGCCTGTCGCTATTATAATCCACCATATTATTTGTGTTCATTTGTGGCCACAGGCCACAGGACTGCACTCATCTGGGTAATTAAGGTTATCTTGAGCTCTATATAATATTTACACGAGTTTAAACTTCAGCATAACTGTTTCAATGTATCACGAGCACTTTTAGGTGATTGATATTTCTTGATTCTGTTGCAGCTTTCATCTCAGTTTTTCACCAAGAACTTCATAAGCTGTTGGCCTGTTTATTATATATAATACTGTGTAGCTCCACTGAACAATTTGTTTGATTTGTTCCTGGTTGCATTATTTCTTTACAATAAAAGTTATGCTCCAATTGCATTATCTAAAACTTAGTTTTGCAATCTACCCTGTTTTGGCTGTATTGGTTTTACTAGTTGCTGGTTGTAACCTAGTTAACGTTGTTCCTTCCAGATTGAAACAGGATTATGCAAGAATTTACTTCAGGAATATGCACAGAAAATGAATTATGCAATGCCCTTGTATTTATGCAAAAAGGATGAAAGACCAGGCCGATTGTCATCATATTCATGCACAGTTGAAATAGGGGGAATTCGATATATTGGGGCATCAGCAAGAACAAAGAAAGAAGCAGAGATAAAAGCTGCTAGAACTGCTTTATTAGCCATTGAATCCCATGCATCCCATTCTTCTGAAAAGCAATTTGGCCCCTCAAAACTCACAGTTGTTCCTTGCAAGAAAAGGGCAGCAGAACCAATTGGCAAGGCTGATGAGACTTTAAAAGTCCCAAAAACCAAGAAAACACGATTTAAAAGGAAACTGCCAAGAAAGAAACAATCTGGAGACAAGAAGGGTCGTGATCACATTGAAAGTGCGGCTGCAAAAGTAGAGTCACACTCAAATGTTAATGATGAGTCTTGTATCCAGACCTTGGAATCCAGAACATTATCTGCAAATGCTGTTAATTTTGACAATGAAGTGCCAGTTGATTATCAAAATGAGAATGGCACATCGTCTGGGGAAGGTTTGTCGTCTCTGAATAGCAGTAAGGTCCTTGAAAACAGGGAGTCAATGGAAGTTCAATCCAATGATTCTTGTATCCAAACCATGAAATATAGGCCATTGGTAGCAAATGCTGTCAAAAATTTTGACCATGGAATGTTAATTGATTATCAAAATGAGAAGGGAATGCTGGCTGGGGATGATTCTCTGTCTTTGAATAGCAATAAGGTTTTTGGAAATGGAAATTCAACAGAATTGGCATCTAATGAATCTTCTTGCCAGATCATAGAATCAAGGCCGTGGGCGGCAGAAGCCATGAAAGGTATTGATGCTGGAACGTCTGTCAATTATCAAAATGAAAAGGGTCTGTTGGCTGGGGGAGATTCTCTGTCTCTTGATAACAATTCCATTTTTGCAAGCAAAATGTCAACCGAATTCCTATCCAATGAGCCTTGTGTCCAGCCTATGGAATCCAAACCATTGGCTGAAGCCCTGAAAAATTTTGATGATGGAATGGCACTGGATTATCAAAATGACAAGGGCATATTGGCTGTGGAAGGTTCTCTGTCTCTGGGTAGCAGCGATGTCTTTGAAAATGGAAAATCAACAGAACGACAGTCCAATGAGTCTTGTTTGCCAGTCATGGATTCTCGAACGCTGGCTGCAGAGGCTAAGAAAAATTATGATGGAATGTCAGTGAATGATCAAAATGAAAAGGTTTCTTCGGCTGGGGAATTGCCATCCAATGAGCCTTGTGTCCAGACTATGGAATCCAAACCAGTGGCTGAAGCCGTGAAAAATTTTGGTGATGGGATGTCACTAGATAATTATCATAATGAAAAAGGTATATTGGCTGTGGAAAGTTATTTTTCTCTGGATAACAGCGACGTTATTGAAAATAGAAAATCCACAGAACTACAAACCAATGAGTCTTGTTTGCCAATCGTGGATTCTAGAACGCTGGCTGCAGAAGCCAAGAAAAATTACAGTGGAACGGCAGTTAAGGATCAAAATGAAAAGGGTTCTCTGGCTGGGGAAGGTTCTGTCTTTGAATAACACTCAGATTTTTGAAAATAGGTGGTCAACAAATTTGCAAACGAATGAGAACAATCTTGGGACTTTGGGTGTACAAAATTTTGTTCTCTCCAATGGGGAGACACGAGAAATGACCCCTGTGGCCGATGATTGGGTTGCGAAGGCAATTAACTTATCGGAGTCAAACCTATGGGGAGAAGAGAGTCAAGCTGAAGCAGACGTTGGAGCTTTGGAAAATTGGTGGATTCCTGGTTTCCAACGGTTTTTCATTCTTCGTTGATAGATATGATTCAATGCAAGTTGAGAGTTTTGTCGTTTGATTGAGAATGGTGTCTTGGTGACATTTATGGTTTATACATGTATCGGCTCCCTTATGTAGCGATCAATTATACCTGCTCAATTCGTAAGGTTAACCTAATTCAAAAATAATATCGATACACTTCTGAAAGCATGAGTTGTGTGCGTGCGTGTAATATCATACCACAATTTTGGTTTTGAAACGAATATACAAGTCAAATAGGTCGTTTTCCAAAATTAAATTTTGAAACATCTCTTTATTCAGATTTTGATTAAAATGTGATAGACATTACTTCCTCTCTTTTTTTTTTTTTTTTATACAGAAGACAGACATTACTTCTAAGGAGTGCTCATTTGTTCTCAACAAAAGGCTGTGATTGTGACAAATAAACTCAAGATAAAAACATTTTTACGTTAGTTAAAATAAAATTTTTCCTCCATCCTTATATTAAATTGTATAAAATTATTTAAAAATAATAATCTAAACACTCGTCCTTCCCCCCCGGAAAGGGAGAAGCTTGTTCCTATTTTGACTAAAAAAGGGTACCGGACAATAAATTTGTTCAATGTCCCGTTTTATTCCCTATCTTGTCAGGACAGGGATAGGACACTTCGCTTAATTTTTTTAAAACATGATAATGGTTTTTCCCCCATTTTTTGAATCTGTTAAAACTAAATTGTATCAGTATGAGTTAGATAGCTAAATATGGATGATTGAAAATATATAATAAAAATATTTAATCATCATTTTTTATTGGTAATTTAAGCAGCTACCATTAACAACATCTGGAGATCTTATTGATATTAATTTTCTTATTTAAGACCCTACAATAATTCCTCCTATTTTTAATTCCTCCATGTAATGGTTGAAAGCTTTATTTGGTAAATTTATTTAAGGAAGGCTTCACAGACAAGGAAAAAGGTATTATCAGCTTAGTCAACTTAATTTGGTTTAGAAGAAAGTTGCTTTGCATGATGAGGTCATTCTCTCACAGTTGGAAGTCATCAGAAGTTTCATGAGCAATCGTGAGTTTCACTCTCTTCTTTTGAAGCAATCAGAGGAGACTGCTCTTCATCAAGAAATTTTTTAGAATTAATCACTTGCTGGACTTAGGTTGGGCATTATTGATTCATAAAGTAAAAATGCAACGAGTGTTAAGAATACAAATTTTCTTTACTAAGGTAGGATCTCTTCTATGGCACTTCTCATGAGATAAGAATGAGAACCAGTAAGATGAATTTCTCTTCCATTGTTTTTGACAAGTTTTATTTTGTTTGGTCAATCACATGCATCTCTTTTCTACAGAGAGTGAAAGGCTACATATATTATGTGTAAAACAAGAATTCTCTCAATTATCATAATATCATTATGGCTAACTCTTCGGTGATTTGGAAAAACTCCCTTCTGTTATTATCAAAGTTCTCTCATGTAACAACTTATTTTGTCCCTCCCCAATTATTCCATAATCTTATATATTGCTTTCCATCATGTAAAATATTATCCATGTAACCTTTTATTTTCTTAATACATCATTTGACTTATTTCAAAATATATATATATAACCCGTATCTATATAAAAAAGATATTAGTGATATTTTTTAAAATGGTCAGTTATATTTTTATAAAATAAATATTTGAAATAAGATAAAACAAATTCCTTTCCACATCTCATTCTAGTAATAATTTTGTTTCAACTCGAATCTTTTTGAGATAAGACAAACGATTGGGATCAAAGCAGGACGGCCATAATAGAATAGAAGTGAACACCCCTGTTTACAATTGTTAATATAAAAGCTATTTAATTTTTTTTGAAAATATTAAAAAAATTGAATAAATTGATATATTATTATTTTTTTAAATTAATTTTTTTAACTTATAAATTGATATATAATTTAATGATATGTGTTATAAAATACATGTTTTAATTAAGTAATTTATTTATTTTTTTAACCTCTCAACAACAAACTCCTCAGCAGAAAACAATGTAATGTAATTTAAGAATAAAATTTAAACCCATCATACATCATTCTGATTTTAAGCGTTTATTTCAGTTGAACTGTAAAATTAATGTTAATTTCGTTGTTTTATCATTCAAAACAATGAAATTAACAACAGTGAATTAGTCAATTGACTTGTTCATTAGCTCCTAATAAGGATTATCAAAATATTTAGCCAATTAAAAAAGATTATTTCCGAAACGTTGCATGGAAAATTTTGCAATAGACCGGAATATCTCATATATATATATATATATATATATATTGCCAGCTCAAATGTTATATCGAGATCTGCTACTTGCGAACCTGGGCAGACCTGTGTGGAGTGTTTAGCCTCCAAACCATTGAAGTCGCTGAAGCAGTCTAGTGTTCCTAAATTACAGCAGGGCTGACTCCTCTAAAACACCCCAATTTGTTTGGTTTCTTGCTTTCTTTCATTGTCATTGCCATTTTTGTAGTAGTACCTGTTTGTCACTAAGCTAAAAATGCATGGTCGGCCTCGCAAAGCCTTGGAACCACTCGATGCTGCAGCTTTATCGGCCAAAGCTGAAAAACTTAGATTGCTGCAGTCTCAGTTTCTCGCCAATCACCATAATCGCATGTTTGTTCTTCCCCTCTCTCTAACTCTCGTGTATTTGCAAATGATTGATTACGAACTGTTCTGAGCTTTGTTTTAGGATCATTGATTACCAATTTAAATTATATGAATTCTTGCAGATATAGTAAGGAAGCTCTAGAGATAAGCGCTAGGTTACTTGAGATTAATCCTGAGTCATATACGGCTTGGAATTACAGAAAGTTCGGCGTTGAACACCGCGTCTCTCAATCCGAGTCTAATCCTGACACCATCAAATCCATTTTCGATGAGGAACTCAAAGTGGTGAGCTTTTACTATCAATCGATTCAAAATTTAATAAGCTCTTCTAATTAAACTCAAAGTGGTGGGCTTTTGCATGATGATAAATATTTCGTAAATGGGAATATGGGTCTTCGCGGAAGAACCTACTTCAGCAATTTGGTGTGCTCGGCGGGAGAGTTTCCTCTCTCCTTATCTGTGGCGAGAATCAAATAAAAAAATCCGCTCTAGAATTTGATAAGCAAGTGCATAATAGGTAATCTTAATGAGATTAAAATGATCTGTTGTAGGTAGAGAATGCTCTGCGGCAGAATTTCAAGTCCTATGGTGCATGGCATCATCGGAAATGGGTACTAAGCAAGGGGTATTCATCTATAGACAATGAATCACGCCTGCTGGATCGGTTCCAGAAGGCTGATCCTCGAAATTTTCATGCGTGGAATTACCGAAGGTTTAATCCTTCTCCCCTCGATTTCCTATCTGAATCAATATTATGGCATTTAAATGATCTTTTCATTAGTTGGTGAACTCTTGTTGGATCAACATTACTTGCAGATTCGTTTGTGCACTAATGAAAAGATCAGATGAGGACGAGTTAAATTACACTGAGAAAATGATAGGAACAAACTTTAGCAATTACTCTGCATGGCACAACCGTAGGTATGGTCTGTATTTATTTAAAGTTGGCATTCTAGCCTTGCTGGCTACATCCATCGAGTTACTTTACCATTAGCCGTTTCCCAAGTGTCTATATGTGTATTTATGCATGTGAAGTAGGATGGAATTGAAACGTTAGATATGCTGCACCATTTCTGTTGCTCACTTAACAAACGAGATTGATTTTTTCATTTATATTTGTATGGTTCTAAAGAGAATAAGAGATATTCTTGGAATAAACAACGCTTAAGTTCATCCTTATAATCATAAATACTTTTTTGGGAACTTATTGAGCATCACCAAGATAAGTGGTTTGATTCGATTTCAGTTGTCTCTCAATTTATGAAGAGAAAGTAGCTTTTACATTAGATACCAGTGTATGCCTGGGTCATCACAAACATGCAAGTCTTTAGTGTAAACTGGAGACAAATAAACTCGTATCAGTATATTCATTACCTGTGCGTTAAAATTGATTCCTTGGCCTTGCCATGTCCTATTAAAGTATAATAGTGTCCATTGAGGTCATTAAATGCACATGATGCATGATGAAATTGCTTCTCAGTTTATTGTGAATGAGAATTATTTGGACAGCCTAGGGAATTGTCTGATTTTATATGCACCGTCCTTCAGTGTGTTGGTAACAATCCTTTTTAGGTTTGTAATTCATTCCATTTTTATTGCTTTATTTCTTGTCAAATACCGTTATTGAATCTTCAACCATTCAAACCTTTTGTTTTATTGATGAAAATGTGGTTCTTGTTCAACTTATTTCATACATTTATATCCTTTTGTGGATATTGCAGTGTTCTTCTGTCTAATTTGATGAAAAGAGAGGTTGAAGGATATTTCCCTAAAGAAAAGGTTTTAGAGGAGGAGTATAATCTTGTCCAGAATGCTCTCTTCACTGATCCAGATGATCAGAGTGGCTGGTTTTATCATCTTTGGCTTATTAACCAAACAGTTAAATCTGATGCTCCCACACTTGTATCATCTTGGCCTTTCCCTGGATCCCATCTCACTCTTCAGGGAAACATGTGCCTTCATGGTTCTTCGCTATTATACACAGGAATAATTCCTGTGATTCTTTGTTTTAATGAAGCTGTTCGAGGCATCAACTCATCCACGGTGACTGTTAAATCTGAAGTTGGTATAGTTGAGGATCTTATTTGGAAACCACTTTCAATAAACAGCTTGAATACTGCTCAAGTTTGGGTTATGTATCTAAACCTTACAAACATGAAGCTTCAATTATCCAAATCTTACCCTATAGAAATCAGCATCGGACAATCTGAGGGTATTTTCTCTTCAAGTGGCTATTGTTATGGCCATCCTTCCCAAGTTTCCTTTAAATTGTGTGTGGAGACTGCTTTCACAGAACCTGCCAAAGACGAGGGTGGAAAAATGATTTCATGGGAGAATGATAATTTCCAAAAATTTGAGTATTTTCAGGGAGCAGATTTCATTGTGTCTGATTGTATAAATACTGGTAATGACCATATTCTAGCAACATCCAATTGGTGTGTGGAGACTATTGGTAATGAAATAAATGCCTTTCGAGTTTTGTTGTCTGAGAGTGGCTGGTAAGCTCAATTAGGTACATTGCTGACTTCGATACCTCGTTCACCTTCCAGGTTCCCCCTTTTGAATAAATATTATGTTCTGTATTGTGTAGTAAAATCGGGAAGCTTACCCTTGCAAGATTGTTGACTGCTTATGATTCAATATCATCTGCACATGCTAAAGGAATGGTTCATACTGAAGAGATTCTTGAACTTTATGCTAACCTATTGAAGTTTGATCCAACCCATTCTCCTTACTACAAGGATGAACGTAGCCTAGTATTACTGAGGCAGGTAGTATGTTCTCTTTTCCTGTATTCAGTGTCCAAAGAAGCAATTAATCCCAAAAAAGTGTCTAAATAAGCACGGTTCTAAAATTGCTTCACCGTTGCTGGCGGGGATGTTGGATTAGCCTTGGGCTATCAAGTAAAAGAACGGGACTTTTCATTTTTTTAGTAATACTAGTATTTTAGGTACATTGTTTGTTTTTTCGTTATATCTTGTGCTGTTATTGATGATATTTTCCATTTTCTAATTTATTATTTTTCAGTAATATATATACATATATATAATTGATTGTTCTAACTTTGATAAGATCACTTGTGTGTGTAGAAATTTTATATTGGGATGTCAAATTTTCTACCTCTATTTCACTTCATGATGCTGGTTGGAACTGTTTGGTTATTACACCTTTTCAAATGAAAGCAGCTTTTCATGTTTGGAGGTTCTGCAGATAACTTCAACCAAGGAGTCTTTGCTACAACATTGCCATCGTTACAGAAACAGTACAGACAGCCATGATGGTTATGTCTGTCTACGCCTGCAAAATTTATCATTATCACGGATGGGTTCTGTTGAACGTTTATTGTGGGTGCAAATGCTAGACCTCAGCCACAACGAACTTAGATCAATTGAAGGTAAACTTTCATTTAATAAAAATAGTGTAGCAGAAGATCTGCTTATCCTTTTCTTTTCGTTCAAAATTGTTGATATTTTTTAAAAAAAATTTAGGTACAATGGTATTTTTTTTAAGTGCGCTTTTATTTCATTTTAGGCTCTAGTCTAGCGACAGAATATTATGCTTTTCTTGCTTGAGCTTTACTCCCCCCTCCCCCTTTATCTGTGTTCCTTTCCCATGGATGTCTCTCTGGCTGTATGGTACCATAGCTCTTGGGCTGCTTATTTTTGACAATTATATCGTCTGATGATTAAAATGAAACCTTTTGATAGGTTTAGAGGCAATGCAGCTTCTTTCCTGCTTAAATTTGGGTCACAACAAAATTAGCAGTTTTACTGCTCTTGGACCTCTTGGACTGCTGAAGTCACTAGAAGTGCTCAATATCTCGTACAATGAGATAGGATCACGCTCTGTTGACACCACTCGATACCTATGCTCTTCGCCATTGTTGCATACTGAAGAATTTGATTGGGATCTTTTCGAAAGACTTGGTGGCGACGTCAATGCCCCAAATATTTGGGAAGCTTTCTTGGTTTTTAAAAGCTTGAACTTGAAACAGTTGGACACAATAGGAAATGCTGTCGCTGATGATAATATCAAGTCATTTCTGGTCAAACTTTTGCCTACTCTGAAGTGGCTGGACGGTGAAGAATTGCCTTGATTTTTTCCCCCAAAATAGATGCGGTTTTATCTCTGTTAAACGATGTGACCAGGGCATTTTCATCAAGATTACTCGCCGTTCGCACACTTGTACTCGCCGACGGTTTCCTGTTTATTTTCCAGTACACACAAAAGAAGTTTACATTTCATGCTGGTTTGTTCCCTTTTCTTCTTGTCAAAAATGTACTGGCATTCTCAAAATATTGATCACTGTTTCTTAGATCCTCGAATTATTTTTTTTTATCGCCTGATGCTTATTGTATAGCTCCGTTTGATTCAATTACATGAAAGATGATTACATGTAATCCTGATGCATTCTATTGATTACATTGTTTGGTTGCTTTAGCCATATAATCTGGATTACAACTTGTATGAATTAACATATGGGTATTTGTATCTTTCATAAATAAGTATTTATACATTTATATCATTCATTTTTAATCTTGATAAAGTTAAAAAGTTTGTTTCATATTTTTTTATTTTTTTATAAATAAAATATAAATTATATTTCATGATTTCTTAATAACATATTGAACAAATGCTATGTAATCATTATTACATTTCCATCTATTACATTCTATTACATTACTATGAACTCCGTGAACCAAACAGGCTAGTAAACAGCTAAAACTTTTATGATTTATAATTGCATTGCTACTAATTTCCATCTAAAATTTTAGATTTAAGAACTCAGTCTAAAATGAGGCTTTGAATGATTTACAATATTTAAAAGACAATCAAATGCATACAATTTTTAGTTTTGGAGAATGAAAATGTATATGAAAATAAAAAGAACAAATTTAAAAATAACATAAATCAAAATATATTAAAGGGAAAATTAATATTTTGGTCCCTCAATTTTTGATCTAGTTGTAACTTAATCTCTAAATTTTGATTCAGTGCAACTCAGTCTCTATAGTTTTGACTCGATTATGACTCAATCCCTGAACTTTGATTCACTACAAGTTCCTATAATTGTAACCATTTTATAATTTAATTCTTAACTTTTTATTATATATATTATTTATTTTCTAAAACATGGATAAAATTCAGGAAATCACAACCAAGTTAAAATTATATGAATTAAATTACACCAAATCAAAATTCAAGAACTAAATCACAATTGAGTCAAAACTTGAGGAATTAAAAGATTCATTCTTCCTATATTAAATATAGTAAAATTTATTATTATGTAGAAGCATATGGTTACTTCAATATTTTAATTTGGAACGTATGAATCTATCCTCCCAACAATGACCTTTTAACAATTTCAAGTCTGTTTTACTTTTTCCCCCTCCTTATTCTTTACTTTTATCGGAAAAAAGAAAATAACGTCTAATCTGAATTACAAATGATGTCTACTACTTGCAACATTAAAACGATGAGTACAACATTTGCGAATTGTTAGCAGACATCAATAATGCATTTCAAACTGATCACGGCCCTGCAAATTTTTACAATATCGGAAGTCCTCAAATCTCTAGTCGTCCATTGAAAATAGCCTGGGGTCAAGAGTTCTCTTATTCCTTAATAAACTAATTAGCACCTATTCGCACTCGAATTATGGCTAAACTTCGACTCGATGGCTCTTCATTGACGCCCTTCTGAAATGGGTTAGCAGGAAGCAGCAACAGATATACAGTTGCAACTTGCAAACGTCCGAAAGGTTCTGGCGGTCAGGGACACGTCCATGTAAGGGCAACAGACTTGGCAAGATACGAAAGCCAATTTCTAGGCAGAGGCTCCTTATGTCCCACCCATTTTTATCATTTCCACCGGAGATCTCAGCAGTTTCTTTAGCGATTCTACAATACTGGAGAAAGAAGGCCGTTTCTTGGGATCACTAACAAGAAAAACAAGCAAACATCAGAAACAAGTCAATGCGACAAAACATACAGAAGAATGGAGATGGAGATATTTTAGCCAAATAACAATTATGTTTGGCGTTGGTAAGACCTTGCAGAAACTTGAATTAAAAGGAGAAAAGGGGGGGTAAAACAGAGAGGTTGTATTCTATGGGCTGAATGTACTTTTCTCCCATCAAATCGGAAAAAGGTATAATTAAGCTTAAAAAAAAGTTGAAAGAATGAAAGTATTTTTAGCTACAAGATGAATAATAGGAAAAAAAAATCCACTTGTTTTAATATCAAATATATAAGCTTAAAACTAAGTTTTTTCCTGAACAAAATCTGACCTCATGGACCAAAGGTCCAGCAGTCTCATAAACAATTCTTGAATTTCCAGGGAAATAAAAGTAGAAGCCTGAGCACACTTACTCGTCCCAACAAGATTCCATGAGGGAGGCCAATACAGGGGAGATGTTTGGAGGGATAGCAAGCTTCCTATTCTGAAAAGCAACAGCTCCAACCACCTGTGAATTTACACAAGAAAGATTATTTAAAATTACCCATTTTGGCAGCACTTGTTTGAATTGTAGAAATTCACGTGCACCATTCCTTTTTTTTTTTTTTTTTTTTTTACCTTGAAGGTAAAAATTCTCTGCAAATGACCCAGCTTTATCTTCTTTATTATGAATTGCACACAAAGTAAAAACAAATTATTTCAACTACTTACATTTGACATACAATAGTCATTGATTTACCTGGGCCGGACTAAGTCCATTCCATGGTTGCTGCATTGTCACAAGTTCCCACAAGATGACTCCAAAACTGTAAACATCAGATTTCTCATTTGAAGGTTCTCCACGAAGAAATTCTGGAGCCATCCACTCAGGCTGAAAATAAAATCAAGAGAATTACACATTTATTGATGTACTGTGAAGTAAAAGTTCAACCTGCAAAATATTAATAGAATTAGCACTTTCAAAGTTTAAACTCTCTTGTCAAACTTTAAGATGTCTAAAAAAAAACTCCCAAGATGCAGCGGAACGTTTGACAGTTTGCAAAGAGCACTAAAACACACAAGTTGATACTATACTTGTACACACAAAAGTGAGAAATGCTTACTGTTCCAGCAACAGATTTTGATGATATGAAAGTGTTCGCCTTAAATCTTGACAATCCAAAATCACACACCTGAGCATGAAATGCAATGTAAATAATCTAATAGAAAATACGTTTATAAAATATAATTAAAGAAATTTCCGAATCTGATATTTTACCTTTACAGTCCAATTTTTGTCAACTAACAAATTTGGAGATTTGAGATCCCAATGCACAATTGGGGGGCTCAAACAGTGTAGATAATTGATCCCTTTAGCCTGAAAATAATATACCAAAAAGAAAAAAAAACACATACACATAAACCATCTGCAAAAAAAAAATTATATAAATACAATCGAATAACTTGATCTTGTACAAACCACATCTAAAGCCATCCGTAATCGTCTCCTCTGATCCAACAATTCACCAGATGCTGGCCTATGTATCAGGCGGTATAAACTACCCCTATTGCAAGCATACCAGAAAGCAACAACTTAAGACATTATAATATTTATGCAAGTGAATTTATTAGTTCAGCTAACCGCACAAGATTTGGATGTTTTACCTTGGCAAATATTCTGTTACAATTGATAGATGAGGCCGTTTTGTAACTGCACCCATGAAAAGCACCACATTTGGATGGCGGACACGTTTCATTATCGCAACCTAGAAAGAATGTGAATGACAACTCGGATTTAACTCACTAAACTTTTATCCAAACTGAATAGAAAGATCAACAGAAATGAGAGATTTGTAGAAAAAAGTTCTCAAACTGGTTGTCTGCAAACTACTGATCCTAAAACCACGAAGAAAGGTACAAGGTTTGGGCATGACTGCAACAAACAAAATTATACTGCCGTCCAATTTTTGGGAAACAGATGTATCAATTCTATCGTTTGAGTTTTCATAGATAGACTGTTTGCAATTATATTTTTTGGAAAATCACCCATCAAGATGGAAAAAACATTCAAATTCTACCTCTCTGAGGAACTCTGTCAACCGATCATGCCCGACAATGAAAAAGGATATGATAAACAATACATACCTCTCTGAGGAACTCTTTCAACTGATCATCCTGGAAATCCTGAATTGTTAAAACCTTGACTGCAACATCCTGCAAGAAAATTTGTAAAGTACTATGAATTTACCAACGTGAAAATGTTATTATAAGTAATACAATGAGAGTCATAAGAAATACATAAATTCATCAATCCAATATCAGATGCTTTGAAAGGAAAATATAATCAAATTGTCTTGGAGGATAAATGACATCAACTTCATTGAAATGATACAGAACAAGAAAGGACAGAGTACAGACTACATCGAAGCAGCATCTACATGATGAAAAGTGCAGTAAAAGAGTAAATCCATAACCCCAAAAATTCAATACGTATTGGAAAGGTCTTTGAAAGCACTTTGACACTTACACATCCATGCCATTCAGCACGGTGCACTGTCCCAAATGACCCTGCATAGAGAAGAAAACACCAGCAACATTTCAGAATCTCCTGACACAAAAATAAGGCCATGATAGAGTGTATTTTATGTGAATTCAGTAAAAAGAAGCAAGGAATGCAGAAAAATTACCAGCACCAACACGTTCTTTAATGCGTAACTCATCCCATGATATTTCAAGCCAATCCATGGCAAGTGACGGTTCAAGATTCAAATATCTTGGAATGTTTCCAGCAGAAAAATGGTCTCGGTTTTCAAGTCTACTATCTATGGGTTCTAGTTCTGACTGGCAGGATGGGCCCAGAATTGGTTTCTTAGAAGTAGCTCTTGCTACTGGACTTCCGGTTACAATGATCTCATTCTTGGAAGTTTCCTTTATGACAACTGAATCCTCAACATGAATGCGATATTCTTGCAATAATGCCTCAGTGGCTGAATGCAGGTCTTCAGAAACACCTTCCTGAATGGAAGGCAAATTAGAACCTAGAACTTCACGTTCATCTACTGTAACTGCATGAGTTTGATCAACTGAAGCATATTTTGAGTTCACAGGACAACTAAGCAAGTTATTTCCTTTGACCGGTTGATCTTTCTTTGTACAACCTGCAAAACATTGGACAACAGCTAAGATCAACTTTGGCCTAGGAAAGTTTGTGAAGATAATAAAGTAAACCAAAACTTATGGCCAAAAGTGGGGGAGGGGGATTAAATCTGAGTGCAGAATAAGATGATATCTTCGTGACTTGATTAAATATCATATTTTATATACATACTTGAGACGATTGGTAAGCTTATGTAGGCCCTAGTAGGAATAAGTTGAAGTGATTAACATCCTGAAGGTCTGAGTATATTTAAGGTTATATGGGTTCTTCCTTGAAATTGACTTCGAAGTACTTTAAAATAAATGAGAAAACAATTTTCCAGGGTCATCACATACCAGAATATAAATGACTTCCAAGAACAACAGAACTGTCTGTGGAACTAGAAAACCGAGAACTTGATGCCTTATCCATATAAGGAGACCGGGATTCCAGTATATGTGAAATTTGAAGAGGGGAAGGCGTTGAACATACATATGCTCCATTAATGGAGGAATCTGGCCCATGGACATTTCCAGGTTCCCCAACTAGATCAACTACATATTCCCTGATAATGAAAGTATTAAAAATGAGAGATGATAACAAATTTCATGCAAAAGAATGAGAGCTGCAGTATTAAAAATAAGAGATGATAACAAATTTCGTGCAAAAGAATGAGAGCTGCAAAGAGAGGTAATGCACTAACATTGAGAGTTGCCTGTCATTTTTAATCTTGACAAGGCAAGAAGATCTATGATCTGCAGCACAATACTTGCAACCTCGAGCAATACGACATGGCAAACCAATGTAATCTGCCAATCTCTGCATTTGCAAAACCAAAATAACAGTGAGTGATTCATCAACAAAAAGACAAACAAGCAGGTCATCTTTACACGTCTGAAGTTAACCAGATATGAAAAAACACATCACAACAATCTTTGTGCAAACGAGGTAAATGATGTGTGCAATGATTAGATTTAAATCGTACTTGAGGAGTTATGTACAGAAATATCTAAAACGCCAACATAGATCAATATGGTTGTCTGCCATATTTTAAATTTTAGGGGATGTGTAAAACAAATGGTGATTACTATCAAAGAAAATCTCGATTATTTAAATCATGTCATCAGTGAAATTCCAATCAATTTTCACCAAGGGTGTTTTTTTTGGACCAACCAAAGGATGTATTTTTAATGGTATATTTCAGAATTTAAATACTTTATTATGATGCGATGAGAAGCATGATTTATTTATGAAACATGTTTCACCTTGAAGAGGATTGCCCGATGCCTACAAAGTCCTGCAGATAGGCTGCCGATAGGAAGCACGACACACTTGTGAAAATTCCTCAATCTCTTACTAACCAACTTCCATTGCTTGTGGAGATCTCCTTGCTCCACCGGGAAGGTACCCCTTCACACATTTGAACAAAAAAGCTCAAATCAAAAAACATTTCCAAAAGAGAGAGAGAGAGAGAGAGAAACATTTCCAGATTCCAGCAGTTATCAGGAAAAGAGAATGCTGTAACTTACCCCATATATATCGCAACAAGTTTTCCAAGTTTTTCCACGAATACCAAGGTATTCTCTGAACCGCAATACAGTTCTTGTGCTTTATCATGAAGTTCCTTTAGCCTAGAGTCCACGTGTCTATCTACAAGAACCACCTCCATAGACGACGTCTCGCTTGGTTCGACCGCTTTAAGCGCCATCAAAGGTGGGAGCCGCCTAGCTTCCCCCAGCTCATTGCACATCACCCACAGATATGGATTCATCCCCAAGATGTTATAAAAACCATCTGATATTTTGTCGGAGTATGATAAGCAGCCACTAACCTGAAAAACGTATGCTCAAAAATAATATAAGCCATATTGATATATCTTTTACATTAAGTTATAAATGCATTAAGCTGAGCTACGACACCGTCGCAGGGTCGATGGAGAAAGGTGGAGAAAATGTAAGTTTCGTACCCAGAGACGATAAGAAACTGATTCCACATCCCACGTCTCGACTCCAGCGTCCAAAGTAAGCACAGGCTCATCGCCACCGAGACTTGCTAAACAGGTGAGTCTCTTAGCCAGCGTGATCTGCAGGCAGAAGCTCTCTTTGCACTTCTTCGCCAACGTCTCCTTACTTTCTTCCTCCTGTCTTCTTGTTGTCGTGTACACCCGAAACGACGTCGCTTCCTCCTTAGTGTCGCTAGAAAAATTGCCGTCCAACGTTGTCCCCGAGAACAAGCTCCCAGCATAGCTACTGCCGCTGGATAACCTCGGCAACGAGACTTGGCGGTCAAAACTCTGGTCGATTGCATTTTTCACTGTCTCTGGTGGCAGCGGCAGCTCGGACTCCGACGGAAGCAGAAGCTCGCGGTCCCCCTCACATAACCGGCGGGAGTTTGGTTTCACGTGAACCGATCTATCCCCTTTTTTCTCTATCAACCAGTCGCAGAAAGCAGCAACTTGCTTCTGCTTGGTCCGGAACTTGTCCTTGCCCGTGAAAAGGTCGGATACAGCTGAATGCTTCCCAGACGGGAAAACGACATCGTCCTTTGTTGTTGTGGCAGAAGTTGTTGTAATTGCCTTTTTAGGGTCGCTTTCAACGTCAAAGGTTTCTGATTTGATGGAGTTGACCATTTTCTTCTTCTCGTGATCTAATAGCTGTTTCGAAGATTCATCCAACCCACGCTCCGGGAATTGCCTTGGAAAAAAGTAAGTTGCTCTGTGAGGCATTTTCACGAGCCTCCTGAGAGGATCAGATCAACCACCCACCCACACCACCCTGCAACCACAGATGCACGCACTCACGTGCAAACTATTCTTCTTCTCCGCGGCCGCCGTCGTCGTTCCTCTTGCTTAAAACCGACAGCCTTGCAGACCGTACAACCTCTCCCTCTGCCGCTTTAACACCGATCGAGTTCTTCAGTAGAAAGTCATCGAAAGTGCAACAATTTTTTGCTCTGTTACAATCTGAACTTTCGCCCCTGCAAAGATAGGTCTGGATATAATATCACAAGAGCCAATCGTCAAGCACTTGAAGCTCGATCAGGATTGAAATCACGCGTCATGAGAAAATATAAATGTAAGAATTTTTAAGTGCCGAGTTGGTAAGGATATCGTTCAATAACAGAGGAAAGCTTCCGCTAATAAGCTAAAACAACTCGTTGAGATTTCAAAGGCGTTGGAGAGGATAGATAAAGAGAAATACTGAGAGAGTAACTCTCTGAAATATGCGAGCTTCGGTTGGTAGGTCGTGACGTGAGTGTTTTAAGCAGAAAGGGTTGTAATATATGGAATGTTGCTGGAGGTTGGAAAACGTAAAAATATAAAGGAGCATGCTAACGTACACCTAAGGCATAGGCGCGCATGCTTCGGGTTCGCGATAGGGTGACACGTCAAATAGCGGGCCAGTCACTTCGTGACACGTAAATACTGGGGGTGAGCATTGCGCACAGCCAAGTTCTTTAGTGAGTGGGGCGATAACCCGGGCTTCTGTTTCTGTGGGTGCAACAGCAAGTTGCTACTAGCAAACTTCAGGCCAGGGACATCCCCGATGGAGATGGGGGTATGCCACCACCCTTGTGCAAGCAGTAAAAAATGACGAAGGTGCCCTTACTTGATTCATGCAAAAAGTGAAATTACAAAAGAACCCTATTTTTTATGATTTGATAATATTGTACTGTTGTGCACACATATTAGGATTAGAGGACCTTTTTTCATTTCAATTATTTCAGAATAACTACGTACAACTCTTAAAGTAGAGTAGTGCAGTTTTAAAATATTGGATTAATTTATAAATGTGTCCCAAAGATTTTTTAAAGAGCAACGTAAGAGAGTGTTTGAGTTAGCTTTTAAAAAATAATTAATGAAAAAAAACGATAAAAGTGATGTTAGAAAATAGATTTTATAAAAAAAAAAGGTTATTTTAAAAAAATGAAATCATTTATATAGTTGCTATAGTAATCACTTTTTTAATGTGGAATTTATATAAAAGAAAAAAATTTAATTGATATATTTATTTAAAGTTTAAAGAACATAGATATAAATATAAGATAAATGTATTATTTAAGAAGAAAATGTGAATGGATATTATAATAACTAAATTAAATTTATCTAAAAAAAATAAAATTACAACATTGTTGTATGCCCAAAAAAATGATTTGAGCCAGATCTGTCCATAGCCCAGTAGATGAAACCAGCCCAAGACATGGTCCATTACTAGTTCCAGCGATCGAGCATCTCAGGAAAGACATGTTTACATTAAATGAAATAAAATTTCTCTAATATATTTATTTTATAAATAATAAATTATATTTAAAAATAGTTTTTATCATTAATTTAAACCAGCATTAAGTTGTACAGTAGGCTATATAACAGCATTATATTAGCCTGTGTGCCAAAAAAAGCCTATGAAACTCGAGATATACTTGATTAATTATTCTAAAACCGCGATGGATAAATAAATTATAAGATGTGACAAATATGAAGACCATTTATGGGCAAAAATGGAAGAAAAAAATCTGTAAGACCAGAACAGGGCACATGTTTAGGAGACAGCAAAGGGGGAGAGGTTATGTTATATTAAGAATATCTAGGTCATCAAGACAAATATGATCACCCCATGTAAAATAATGGCTTGCAAAGTAGAATAAAATATTATATCTACTCATAATATAAGATATAATTATAGTGCGAATTATACTGCAAACTTAATATTATATTAATAACGTGAGATAGTTGCATTTTGTTGAATGACGTACCAATCAATCTCTCCTCTGAGTACGATCTGGTAGGAAAATTGAAGGGCTTGAGCCTCTGTTGCTGGCACAACTTGAAGGACTCGGGCCTTGACGATAGTGACGGTGTCAATACTCAATAATGTATGCAAGCTGTTGTTAGTTTTAAATGTGATCTTGAACAAAAAAGGAAGAGGTGAATGCTGCATGGGTACATCATATTAATGTAGAGAAATACTTACATACTCCCGGAATGTCACGTCATCCATACTCTACCCAATAAAAATGTTCAAAGTGTCATTTATTATAGATCTCATATCCCATAAATTTCTCTTAATTATTCCTCTTTTTCCATAATAAATATCTATTGTAATGGGTTATGGAAAAATAAACATAATCAGGAGAAATTTATGGGATATGATATCACAATAGATGACACTTGGAACATTTTTATTGGGCAGAGCATGGATAACGTGGCACTCCGGGAGTACGTAAGTATTTCTCATTAATGTAATTGGATCAATTAACTTCAGTAATACAATGGGATCAATTAACGTCAGATTGTTTATTATATTAATTTGGAAACGATATTGCTACATCTGTATACTTTTAGTGTGTTAATGCGTTTGGACACCTTTCAAAATCAATTCCTGAAAGCTGAAAATGTGGTTTGTTAAAAACTTATTCAAACAGCTATACTTTAATTCAATCAGTTAGGAGATCCTCGACTATAAACTCTCCGAGTCCTTCAAGTACTATCGGATTAGTGTTGAATAAATCAATTAAATCGTTCATGAGATCTTCATCAACATTTTTTTCATAAGCGACTCTCACTTATTTCGAGTGTCTCTAGATTAGTGTTGAGTAAAATACAGTTTATAAAATGTACTTATAGACAGGATTATGGGAAGAATTAATTGATTTATTCAAAATAAGGTGTTTGGATAATGTTTTTAAAAATATAATTGAAAAGTGAATTGAACAACATATAATATTTTTTTTTTAACTAAGCACATGTATTCTTCAATTATATGCAATACCGTTGGAAGTACTATCGGATATTAAACGTATACACCTCTTTCAGTGTGAATTTGAACCTTAATTTACCACATTGTGAATAACTAGCTCATTTCGTTAAACTCTTAACCCTCTCGATAATATCTAATAATTTTAACATCGCTAATCTTGACATGTTATGAGTATTTGATAGGTTATGAAATACCCGTAATTTTAAGTTTACAGTTGGGGTATTTAATTATTTTTTAGAAATCATGATCTTGCTCAATGGTTAGTTATGCTTTTTTTTACAAGGGTTTTAATTATGTAACAACGTTCTCTTTTAAACCAGTTACTTAACTTTTAAACCATTATATTAATAAACCTAACCATGCTTATAAAAAGTATTTATTTCTAAATAAGTTAAATGTGATTGAAAAGAATAAAATATATCTTCAAAACACTTATTACAGTTAAAGGGATCAAACCCCAATTTCAAAACTTACCCATGACCATGATAGAAAATGATAAAGTTAAATATTTGAAAGCTATCATAGGCAATATGGCTTTATTAAGTCAACTTCTTACCAATCTATGTTATGAAAATCAATCTCATAACAATGGGCGTTAGTCTTCGAAAATCGTATTTATGTTTCACTTCGAACTCAACTCTCGTAATTCAATAATACAAATATAATTTATTTTAAATTATATACAAAAAAATGGGCTCACTCAAATTCGTGGTCTCAAAGATAAAATCACTGTTTCAAATTAGGGTCCTAAAGGCTAACCTAATAAAATTCCAAAATAATGTGATTAAAAGTATTAAAACATTAAAAGCATGAACCCTATAGTGGCAATATGCATCTAATCCACACATTGATAGGGGATGAGGCTATACACTAGAAATAACTGTGGGCAAACCTTTAGAACCATCCCAAAAGTCTCAGCACATGTGCTATCATATGAAAATGTTAATAGCAACAAGATGAGACAAAAGTCTCAACAACCAGCAATCTAATTCAAAAGGTATAATAATGAGTACTGGTGAGAGATAAATAATTAATTGCATCATTTCATAAATGAGATATCAAAATCCTCAAGTACAAATATATAACATAAATATATTTAATAAACCATATTCAATTTTCCAAACAATTCCAACAACCGTCTCTATTTACATTTCATAAATAGTCAAAAATAATACTCAATTTCATTGAGCCGTCGCAATCATCTCTATTCCTGTTTCACAGGATATCAATATATACATACATACATATATATATTTGCTTGTGTATCAACTTCATCATAATCATAAATATACCACAACAATCCCAAATGTCACATTGAGCAATAATCACATGATCACTTTTCCTAATCAGTGAATCTCCTTCATAACTCCCTTAGTCTTATTTCCTCTGACTGAATCCACGTGTTAGTGTTGTCCCATGTGACTGGTAGTTACTTACAAAGCTAACCGCTTAAGTGATGTGGACTGGTCAAATCCACGGAACATAAGTCTGTATCATAGGTTCTCCCCTCAACATCAATGGGGTGTCATAATGGCCCCTTATAGCACAATGGGTCAAGATCGTCTAGTCTACAGTCGGAAGTCCTCAATCCCTATTTCCTTTTTATGCATGTTAAAAATTACCTCCTTATTTCCACTTTAATAACCTCCCATCAATAGCAATTACTCATTTTCTATAACCCAGTCATGACATATCCACAATTTGCCATCAACACTTGTAGATACATACATGAATATCCAACAACACTTTTCAACAAATAACTTCATGTGTAAGATTACAATAAAATCACAATAATATATATCATAAGGCATCTACAAACATTGCCATTACACATATAATCTCCTTGACTTCAAATTTCTCAATGCATTTTCAACATTAATAATGCAAGGTTTATCAAATAATAATATTGTTATAATAATAAATTCAAAATCACTTACAAATATGTTTCAAGCATGCATAGTAAGTGGAAAGTGGTTATCTTACATCAGAGTAAGTGCACAATACCACAATAATTCAAAATCCAAATCTCATGTCACCAAAAACACAATCAATCTATACAATTAATTTAATTATATATTAGTGTATTGATAACTAAAACCATAATACATAAATTTAAATAAAATTCATTTCTACTTCTTTAACCCAATTACATTTTTATCATTCAATAGCCCTATTTCACATGTTAAACTTATAACCAATCATAATTTCTTCAATCTCTACAATTCCCCAATATTTGTTCTTTAATCTGTCAAAAATTACATAAATAAATGTTTTTAAATCCTTATTTAAATTCCAATCTGTTTATCCCATAAATCATTTATCACTTATTGAAACTGCCATAGATATAATTATTTTCTCAATCTATTTAAAAACACCAAATTTAAACACTTAATGTTCCTCCAAAATTTCTAATATTCATATTTCCTCATAAACCTTAAATCCAATTCATTTCAGAATCAATATACAATTCAATAAATTAAAGTAAATTATAAAGCTTAAATTTAATTGATACGAATATCATATTTATCCCAAATAATAAACTGATTGTATATAAAAAAATATTTTAAATTATCAATCAACAAATTTAAACTGATTAAATTATACAACTATTTTATTTCTATAATCTTATAGTTATCTATTATTAAAACTCAATAATTGATCTAAATCGTAAAAAAAAAAAATTTCCCCATTGTTGAAAGAAATCATGCCGTTACATAGGTTTAAATGAGTAGAAAAACTTTCATAAAAAAGTTTAGTGATTAGAGATGATTTTACTTATTAAATAAATTATAAAATTTAAAAAGTTTCGATAATGCCGCCGCGGCAGAGAGGAGAAAATAAGAGGTCAAAATCAAAAAGAAAGGTTCTGGACTCATGTTCTAGAATAATAATTAGAGTGGGGAATTATGGCCGGCCCTATAGGGCTTAGGGCCTAAACGGGCCGACTCGTTTAGGCCATACCCCCTAATTTCCCCACATTTTTCAGGCCCGACCTTTCGATGCCCTTTTAACCTTTTTTTTTTACAAAAATACAACATTAATTTTAACACTAATACAATTCCCTTACTAAAAACATAGAAAGCCATATCTAATTATTTAAATAACTACATCGATAATGATAAATACTCTGAAGATCTTAAACTTAAGTTCACAAATCATACAATATAAGCTTCTTTCTTCATCAATCTTCATCACTATCTCTGATTTCAAGGACAGTTGAATTTGACTGAGCTTCATTAGGAATTGGCGCAGAAGGCTCTGCTTCAGCGAGGTGAAAAATATCAAGAATTTTATTCGTAACACCACCACCACCACCATCATTTTCAGTCTTTGGCAAAGTTAGACATGAAAATTATTTTTAGTAGTAGTCAAATGATTTATAATTAGAAGTAAGAAGATGTTTAAATGTTATTAATGTAATAAATAAAATGATAGAATAAATGTTTACATTTATTCCCCAATTTTACTGTTTGACACCTAAGTCTGTCGGTCATGGGCCAGCCCGCGGGTCATGGGTCGGCCAATGGGTCACATGTATATTTAACATATTTTCACTTTATTCAAATAGTTCAAGTTAAAATAATACATTTTTAATTTTGGTCTTTAAAAAGTAGTTTGTATGTGGCAAACAACATAACAGGTTTGATATTAAAATTGGAAAAAATAAGAATTAAAGTAGTGAAAATATATATGTGTCTTTTGTTTGTCTTTATGTAACATATTCAATAACTGAAAATAAGTATTTGACTTGAAAAGATTTCTTTTACAATTTGAAGGAAAAGAGAAAGTTGTTATAATATAATACATTAGATAAACGGTAAGAAAAATATAGGAAGAATAAAAAATGTTTAAAGTAAAAAAAAAGTTGGATGGCCTAAAGGGGCCGGCCCTTTTAGACCCGACTCTCTTTTTTGACACTAGATTACAGGCCCGACCCTCAATTTAAACTGGCTTAATCGGGCTCGGCCCATTTTCCCGACTCTAATAATAATATGGCTAAAATGATGTAATAAAACCCACAGTAGAATATTACACTAAAAACCCAATTCTCTATTTTTCTTCCCTTTTCCCGCTTTTCTTGCCCCTCTCTCTCTCTGCTTTTTTGTCCCCTTGATGCATTTTTCATCATATATTATAATTTATTTTATTTTAATAAAATATATTTGAATAAATCTACATTACTCAAATAACTAAAGGATAAATTCCAATTACCATAAAATAATTATTTCTAATGATACTTAATTTTAGAAATAAAAAATTTTAGGATGTTACAAATTGCACTCAAAATCAATTATACAAATCAATGACAATTAAACTCAATTTTCTAACTCAAATCCCTTAGGCCCTGTTTGGTACATAGTATTAAAGGAATGTGATTGGTATTGTCATTGGTAATGCTTGTTTTAATATGTTTGGTACAAGGTACTGAACAATGCATGGATTGCTATAATACCATCTAGGAAGGATTGGAGCAAACCCACCTCCCCCCTGGTATTGCTTTTTTAATCCTATGATTATAAACTTTAGAGACAGAAATATCATTGATTATAATAATTTATAGATAAAATTGCCCTTGACCTAAACTATATTAACACTCATGGATCATTCAGTTTAGCCGCTGCTCTCATTGCCGTTGCTCCATCAGCTGCAAATCCACCCATCCTTCAACTGCAAAATCACCCATCCTCACACAGATCGCAGTTTGGCATTTTTCCTTCCCAACTGATAATATATCTCCAGGTATGTTTACAAATTTCAACTACACGCGATTTCTCCCTCCTTGTTTGTTTCGCCATAATCGCCTTCCTCCCTGTTTCCGGAGGTCTTCATCTTCCTCATGGATTATATTTGCTTGCTCATAATGATGCTTGGTCGTTTCCGAGCTTGAGATACATCTAACGATTTGAGATCTGCAACTATTTTGAGCTGGCTGTCATGATCTGCAACAAAAATACCGTAAATTATATAGAGAGGCAACACTGATACAGTAGCACCCTGTTCTTTTCTATTTCAGACTCGTAATGTTAAAGAAACTGAATGATAAACTGCTATGATCCCTTCATGGATACATTTATAAACATAATTTAA